>PISW01012193.1:0-34259 GCA_004023785.1 Mungos mungo | reverse complement strand
TGTCTCCCGGCCTCTGGTGTGTGGCCTGAGCGGGGGTCCCCTGCCCTCGCCGGCTCCCCAGGACACAAGTCGCTCGGAAGAAGGCAGCTGACTCTGTCCCCTTGGAGACTGGCCTGCGGGCAGAGCGGTGGGGCGGCCTGCCTGCTCCCAGAGGTGGCGCAGGGGCGGCGGGAACTCCTGCGCATCCCCGCGTCCCTGCGGAACGGGGCACCTGCTGACCGGTGACCACGGAAGGCGGAAACCTGAGGCCGTTGTAGTGGGATCCTCTTTCTGTAAAGGGTCCCTGCTGGCGGGTTGCCCTCCCTCCCCTCCTGTCCTGCGACTCCGGAGCGTCAGGAAAACCCGGAATTGTTGCTGCCGTAAGTGAGCCTGAGAAGCGGGAGTCCCGGGTGGGATCACGGCTCCAGGAAAACGCAGCCCGTGAGGAAATCACGGCTGTTGAGTCCGATTAAGTGGCTCTGCGGTGACCAGACCCAGACGCCCCCGAACGGAGGCGGCTGGTCTCGGAAAGATCAGACGTGGAGACGCGCGGCCACTGCGCGCTGGTGACTCTGCCCTTGACGTGCGTGCGGGGAGGGCGTCCGGGAGTCCCACCCGCGCGGTGACGTCGGTCCCCGATGTGACCCGGAAGTGCTAGGGAGGACGGAGCCCTCGTCGGCCATCGTGAGGGAAGGACTTTCTCCCGCTGAGACGCGTGGGCTTGCAGGTGGCCCGGGGGCGCCTGCTGACACGGCCGGGAGGGGCCGCGCTCCCGCCTTCACGTCGTTTTAACCCGCGAAGTAGAAGCAGAGGACCTGGTCCGCGGGTCGCGAGGAAGCAGCCTCCGTCCTGTCGGTGCTCACGCTGGCCCGGCCCTGCTCGCCCAGCCGCGGGCGGAGGGCGTCCAGACAAGAAAGACGGGGCGCCCGGGGTCTGGGGAGCCGGCCGACGCGGACCGGTGGCCGACGGGCAGGGGTGGGGCAGCCGGTGCCCCAGGACACCTGCAGGATTCATTCCGCCTCTCGTGCGTCGGATACCGTGGCTGCTGTTTGTAAAAGCGAGAGATGGTGACGACGGGGACCTTGAACTCCCCCCTCTCTGGCCGAGTGCATGGCCGGACCGAGGTGTTGGGAAGGGGCTGAGGCCACGTCCCCGTGCAGGGGCGAGAGGGCACCGATGGTCCCCGGTGGCCGTGCACCTGCAGAGGGGCCGCCCGAGGCCGCGTGCGCCGGTTCAGGGACCGAGCTCTGAGTCTGGGTGACGTCGGAACTCGGTACAGACACAGAAAGACCAGAAGTTTGGGGGCCGCAGGCAATCGGCAGACCCTGACTTGACGGCCTCGCTCGTTTCTCCCCCCCCCCCGCCCCTTCTTCTTTCTTTATGGAATCCAGCAGCGTTCGCATTCTCTGTGGTTTCCTGGTTTTCTTTTAGATTTTTATTGGCACGATTTGCGTGCGTTAAAACGTGTAGGTCTTAATTGCGTGGCTGCGTTACCTCTGACACATGCCCGCCCTGTAACACAGCCCCTCATCGCAACGAACCACAGTGTCCTCGTCCCTGCAAGTCCCCAGGACCCCCCGCGGCAGCCAGCCTGCTCCTTCGCTGAAACAGCTTCCGGGGCCAACGCCTGCTCCTAAGCACCGTGTGGACGGATTTCTACGTAAGGCGCTATTTCCTCGGCCTTTTTTTTTTTTTTTTTTTTTTTTTGAGCGGGGTGCACGTTGGTACACGCATCAGCGCTGTGTCTCCTTTCGCGGGGGCCGCGTTCCAGCCACAGACGCACTGCCCGGCGGACGGTGGTTTCCAGTCCGGGCTGGTGGGCGCCACGCAGGCGCCTGGATGTGCGTACGTAGGGCTTTGTGTGGACGTCCGCTCTCTTCACTGTGGAGCAAAGTTGCTTGGTGACAGGTGAGCATATGTTTCCCCTCTGAAGCTGTTACTTTTCCAAAGTAACCGTTTACACTCCTACCGACAGTATGTAACGAAATGCGGAACAGCATCTGGCTTTCTATTCTTAGTGTGTGTCTTTCTCACATAACATCCGGGAATCAGCCGGTTAGGGTCGGTGATCCTGTCACTGTGTTGGGGACCCAGCGTCCTGCGTACCGTTGGCTCTGCCTTCCTTGAGTGCCTCCCGTTGGACAGATGTCCCCGCGCCCCGTGCCACCTCCAAGCACTGGACAGGAGGAGGCGGGGAAGGAACAGCAGGGTCCCACGCGGGGATGGGGGAGGCTGGTTCTCGCTATTGCCGATTTCCATGGTGTAAGCAGCCCCGTGGGGCAGCCGGGAAGAGGCACCCACGGACAGGCCGGTCCACGCTGATTTGAGAGCATCACCACCTCTGGTCACCAGCTGAGGAGCACGGGGGCGTCTCGTGGGATTGAAACTGCATTTCAGGCGCGCCTGGGTGGCGTCCGACTTCGGCTCAGGTCACGATCTCACGGTTTGCGGGTTTGAGCCCTGCATCGGGCTCTGTGCTGACCGCTCAGAGCCTGGAGCCTGTCTTCAGATTCTGTGTCTCCCTCTCTCTCTGACCCTCCCCCGCTCATGTTGTGTCTCTCTCTGTCTCTCAAAAAATTGAATAAATGTTTAAAAAATTTTTTTTAAACCTGCATTTCAGGAAAGCCTGACTGGCAGCTCTGCGGAGGGACAGGAGGGGTAGGACCAGGACAGGGAGGCGGCCGTGGTCATGGAGCCGGGACAGAGGGGCCGGACTGCGTGTGGGGGGCTTAGGAGGCAGGCCCCTCAGGATCCGGACGTCGGTCCTTAGAAGCTGGTGGTCAGATGTTAGGGGAAGACAGAAGAAGGCCCCTCGTCCCCAGCCTGGGTGACAGGGATGCCACTGGTAGAAATAAGAACAGCAGATGAAGGGCCAGGTTTTGAGGGAAAAGGGGTTAAATCCTCTCCTAAAGGTACGTGACTCTGAGGTGCTCTGGCCCCTCTGAGAATTTACCAGTGAGCATTAAAAATCAGGCCCGGAGCTTAGGGCAGACCAGGAAGTGACCAGGATCAGTATTAGTAGTTTGGAAATTTGGATTTCTATTTGGGTTCTGCAGAAGAGAGCTGTCGGGTTATAACAAACCGTTCTGGACCATTTCAGTTATGATGGAAGAAGCTCCGATCAAACTGGGTTAAGGAAAGGGGAGGAAGGGAAGTAGCTGCTCAGGCAGTGGGAAAGTCCAAGGAGAGGGCGAGCTTCAGGCACGGCTGGATCAAGGCCAGCAGCCATGTTGCTGGTCCAGGACTGCCTTTCCGCTCCGCTCCCGCTCTGCTTTTTTGGCTTCATCCCCAGGCATCTTCCATGCGCCCGCTAACCAAGCGGCTGCCAGAAAAAAAATCGTATCTCCTTTCAGCTTGGCAGGTGGGGTCGTCCAAGCCAGAGTCCTGGGGCCGGTTCTCGGTGGCCCAAACTGGGTCACAGGGCTGTGCCTGAAGCAGTCACTGCGGATCTTCTCGATTTCGGCTTGGGTGGGGCCCCCCGCAGAGCAACAAGGCGGGTCCATCCCCGCTAAGCCACGCGGGGGACAGTGGTCACCCAAAGGAAAACCAAAGGCATCACCAGAAAAAGAGAGCACGGACGCTGGCCCAGCCCGCGTGGCAGGTGGCGGTCGGCCGAGGCTCGCCTCTGGAAGCAGCTGTTTCCATTTGCTGCCACTTCGTCAGGGACGGTCGTGGACACTCCTGTCCCTTGCCTGCCTGGCCGCCGCCCTGGGTCTGCGCAGTCACCACTGGGTCTTCAGCTCTTGCGGCTGGAGTTTTTCACGGCTTAGCACGGGGGAGGGGGAGGCGGGGGTGCAGATGGAGGCCAAAGAGAGAGGGAAGCGGCCGGCCCCCCGTTTGTGAGGGCTCAGCCCGCAGCCGCTCACTTAATTGGCGAAGGCCTGGCTAGGGAGAGGGAGGGCGTTCATCAAACATCTTGGACTTCTTTGTACGTTTTTTTTTTTTTAATAAGTTAATGAAGGCGTGTTTGAAAGAAATAACAATAACATAGTTCTGTTGGTAACCTTGTCTGTGACCCAAATTAAAAAACCATTTATCTTCTCTGTGTGAAAGTTTTACCTCCGAAAGTTTGCTCCTGGCAGCTGTTAATTAGAAAGGGGGGAAGAAAGAGGCCGTTGGCATCTAAAATCCTTCCCTCCAGCTCTGATTCTCTTCACTCGGGAGCCACAGGAGACCGACGGGAGCGTCCGGGGCGCACCGGGAAGAGCTGCTTCACAGAGGAGCGGCCGGATCCGGAGGCAGCTGATGAGTGAGCACGTGTTCCGTCGTGAAACACTTGGAGTTATTCGAAAATTCTATATAGGTCACCCCCTCCCCAAAGAAAGAGAGAGGGAGGTCTGGGAAATGATTTGGCTTGAAGACTGTTAATTGAGACCCTTAAAAAGTGAAACAGAGTTTTCACTGCATCTCGTTTCGGGGAGCTCTCTCCTCACTCCCCAGGCCTGCCGTGCACCGCCGTGCACGTTGCTCACTGCTCAAGTAGGCTCACTGAGGGGACCGTGGGGCTGAAATGCTCACCAAGCCAGGAGCCCAGGGGCCGTGTCTGCCCCGAGGAAGCTCTTTCCTGTAATTCATTCAAAGGCGACCTAGGCGCCGATGGCCTGCCTCCCCGCCCCCTCCGAAGCCCCCAGAGGAGGCTCCGTGTTGCGCAATCCACTTCCCAAGGCTCCTGTCTCAGAACCCCATCCTCCAGGGAGAGTTCCTGGCTTACGACCCACTTGTAAAAGGACTTCTGAGTGAGACAGTCCTGCGCCGTGGGGATGACACTTCGTGCCGTACCCGGGAGGTGTCGGCCACCTTGCAAATGCGCCGTCAGACGGCAAGCGGCCCTGGCTTTTCCTCGCTGCGCAGCTGAATCTCCCCGCCGCCCTGGGAAGAGTTTCCACCTTTGCTTCTGTGTTTGCAAAAGCAGAAACGTGCCTGTGATAACGCCGCAGGCTTTCTCTTATTCAGCACCCATTTATTGAGCACCTACTGTGTGCCGGATGCTCCAGAGAACACGCCTGTGGCTCCGGCCGTCCAGGAACGCTCTCTCCCAGGAGCTTGCATCCCAGTCACGGGGTCCCGTACAGTAAATAAGAAAACCGATGCAGACACAGGACCATTTCTGATGCCAGTCAGATGTGTTCGGAGGAAAATGAACTGTGAGAGAAGCTGGTTTTGATCAGGCTGCCGGGGACGTTCTTCCTGAGCAGAGGGCACCAGAGCTGCACATGGATGACAGCACAGATCCAGGAGCCGGCCGGCCAGCAAGGGGGAGCGCAGCCGGTGGTGGGAAGCGGCCGTGCAAAGGCCCCGGGGTCGGAACGAGCTTGGCCTGTTCGTGGACTGAAAGATAATTGTCGCTGGGTCTGTAAGGGAGGGTGACAGGGTGGGCGGGGCCCAGATGGTGAGTCTGCCCCGGGCTCGTCTTGCGGAGGGGATTCCTGAGCTCCCTGCCGCGGTCCTGTCCTGTAACTCCAGCCTCCCGTCAATGGCTCCGTGTGGCGTCTCCTGGTCTGTTGGTCTCGGACCACATCGAGAGGCAGACCCTTGGCCCGTCGCCCGCGGACCCCCGCCGGGAAGAGAAACCCCTCAGTGACCACGCGGACACCGTCCACCTCGGTAAATGCGCCTCCATGCTCCAGATCCGGAGCCGCACCGGGTCTCTGCGCTTTTACTGCCTGCGCGTCCGTTCCCTTCCGGCGCCTACTGTGCGTGCGGCACCCATGCTGACTCAGCACTTCGCTGGGCGCTCTCCGCCGCGTGGGGTCAGCCCGCGTCTTCCTGCAGCGCCCTCCCCTCCCCTCCCCCTGCTCATCCCCGGCCCCGCCCACCCGGCCCCGCAGGGCACCTGGCGCACAGCAGGTGGCTGCCACCTCCCTCAGGGGCCGTTTCCCAGAGTCGTGACGCGAGACGGAGTAACTCGGTCATGGGGGGCGCCCAGAGCCCTGCTCGGTACGACCGGACCCCGGGGCCGGGCGACGCGCGCCGGCGTCATGAACACCTCCTTCCGGAGATTCCGAGCAGGCGGCGGTGACCGCGGCAGATCCAACGGAGGGACCCCTGGAGAAAACTCCGGAAATGGACCGCAATCTCCCTGTTTGCCTGTTTGTGGTTTCCCCCCGCGGCTCCGGGGCGGCTCCTCCCGGTCCCGGCGCCGTCAGAGCCCGCGGCCGGTGCGCGCTCAGTGGGGCAGGGCTGTCCCGGAGGTGGCCGCGCGGCCCGGCCTGGCCGTCCCCAGACCTCCCGCAGACTCCGCCGCCTTTGTTCCTTCTCGTTTTGTTTCTTCTCTGGTTTCGCCCGGGAGCGTATAGACGTCCCTAAACGCGGGTTGTGCGCAAACACGGCCAAGGGCCGGCGGGGTGTGCACGGTGCAGCAGGGTCTCGGGGCTCTGTGTTGGGGGCGGAGCAAGCGGGGTCTGTCCTGGCCTCCGTGTGCCATCTGCAAAGGCCCCTCGGCCCCTAGGACCGCGATACCCACACGAGAGCAGGCTATTTTATTTTATTTTTCATTTTTAAGGGGTCTTCTAAATGTTTATGTTTGAGACAGACAGGGCGTAAGCAGGGGAGGGGCAGAGAGAGAGACACAGAATCCGAAGCAGCTCCAGGCTCGGAGCTGTCAGCACAGAGCCTGTTGTGGGGCTCAAACCTTTGAATTGCAAGATCATGATCTGAGCTGAAGTCGGACGCTCAACCGACTGAGCCACCCAGAGGCCCTCATGCAATATTTTTTAAAAGTCAAAGGTAACGCAAAAAACCCATAAAGGATGCAATACCGATATTTACAGGGCAGGGGTCCCAAGGGGGAAGAACCCAGAAAGGAGACAGAGAGTCAGGTCAAACGGAGAGTCGCGGATTGTGTGCAAAGACAGGATTGTAGAAATGAAGGGGACCAGGGGACCTCCCTCTGGGAGCCACGGACCCGAAGGTCCCCGTTCCCCGGGGAGGGAGCCAGCATGTCAGCGAAAGGCCTACAACCGGGGAAGGAACCGCAGCCGCCTCTGGCTCAGTTGGTTCTGCAAACATGTTTCGTTGAGCTCATCCAGAGTCTCCACTTTACCAGTCCGGTGGCCGGCATCCAAGCTCTTCATTAGAAAACGCAGCCTCCTGTGTACGTGTGGAACTTCAGGTGGTGCGGCGACACGGATCGCCCGGAGCCGGGGGAAGCCGGGCCCCCGCTCCAGGTCCCGATTTTCTCACGGCTGCGCTTTGCCCTGTCAACTGCGGGTGTTGGGGCTTGGGGGGCTCTGACCCTCCTGGGGGAGGGGGGCGAGAGAAAGTTCCAAAAGAGCTGAGGAGGGAGGTGTTGGTTCCTCCTGGTCGCCCGCGGGAAGCCCGTGGGGCCCGGAGCTGGGGTGGCAGTGATGTGCAGGGTTTCCCCAGGCCAGGTCACAAGTCCGCTCGGATCCCAAGGTCTGGGTGCGCGAGTAGGAAAGATCGAGTCGCCCCCTCCCCCTTCCCGCCCTGTTCTAGCCGCCGCCGGAGGCCTCCCCCCGCCAGGGCCGGTCGGCCACAGGTGGGTCACCAGCCCCGCACACACTCACTGCTGGTTGGGCAGGAAAGCCGTCCTTCCGAACTGTTTACACCCCCATCCTCTCACACTCCCAGGGCCCTTGGTGGCTTCTTCCCTCGTCCCTTTGTTTGGGAAATCAACAAAGATGCTCTCCGGAAACAATGTGGACCCAGCAGCTGCCAGAGATTTTCTTCTCCACGCCCGCAGGAAGTTCATATTCTTAATAAAAACGCCAAATTGTTGTGTTTTGTGGAGACCGAACATTCCTGAGATTCTGATGATAATGGCCGCGCTGGCTCGGGCTGTTGCTTCCATGATTGAATTAAATGAGTTTATAGTTTAACGAGGTGGCTAATCAGAGGCTGATTGTTACAGATGATTGTGAGCCAATTGAGCTAAGTTTTGTTTTCCTTCCCTCCCCTTGGAGTTGTTGTGATTCCGTGAGCAGGAACTAATCTGCTGGGAGCCGGCCTCCTGACCCCTCCGCAGAGCGGGGTGCGGGGGTCAGGTTCAGAGCTGGGCCCCTGCCACCCGGCACTGATGGAGGAGGCGGGATGTCTCTGGCCCTGTGGCCTGGGGCTCCTCCGGAATATGCACCTGGGTCCTTTGGCTCAACACTTCTTGGGGTTCCGCAGACAAGTGTGGGTGTGGGAGAGCAGGAGAAGGAGCCCCTTGGGTTCTCACGCACAGCCCCCGACCCTGCACCTGCAGGGTGCACACGGGCACCTCTCCATCTGTCTGTCCGTCCAGGTCACTCACGCAGCAAACACGTGATGTGTGTCCATGAGGACCGTCGCCAGGGCACAGCCCGGTGGAGAACACAGATGCTGGTCTGCCGGGCAGGCCCACGAGCACCTGGTGGTACCATGTGCAAAGGGGACTGAGCAGGGGGTGGGGGGCAGAAAGGGAGGGTCTGGCCACGCAGGGAGCCTGAGAAGGGCAGGGGCGTCTAATGATAACGCAACGCTCGTCCTCCTGAAGGCCCAAGGGGCCGGTGCACCTGTGCGTGAACACTTGGTGAGGAGGGTGGAGGGCGTCCACTGCGCGGGGGGGGGTGGGGTGGGGGCAGGCCCGACAGGAGGACCGGCCTTGGGGTGGCGAGGAGGAGGGCCAGGTAGAGGCAGCGCCTGAGCCCTGTGAGGGGTCCCACCCACCCACCACCGAGGCCGGAGCAGGGCGGTGGAGGCTTGGACCTTCTCCTAAGAGCACAAGGAAGCCATAGAGACCAGAGAATCAGATTTGCATTTTAAATGGATTGTTCTGCCCGTCACAGGGGAGAGTCCGGCAAGGTCAAGACGGCCCAAAATGATGCAGGAGTCCCAGCAATCTTAGGTGTAGCATCAACACTTTATGGATGTAATTATGTATTTAGTTGTATGTGCAGTAGGGAAAAAACCATCACATAAAAACCTACAGAGACATTATTGCTTAGGACAAACCGTAAAAATCAGCGAAAACGTTAAGTAACAGAATGTGAGTTATGGTTCCAAAGAAAATCATAAAAATACTCAAAAGACAAAGTGTGAAAAATGTTGGACATTATTTTTCCCCTTTTTTCCCCCCTAAGCTCTTTAATACTTGGATTTCTTTGGTTCTAGAAACACCAAGAATTAAATTTCTCCCTTGTAGGCAAACACACCCTCTTAACTGAAGCTAGATCAGACTCTGCTGACCCTGGGTTCATAACTCAAGGGCAGGGAAGTATTTCTGTCTGGCTTCCTCCTTCCGTGCCAGCCGTTTCCAGCGTTTATAAAGGAGCTGCAATACCCCAGATCCTATAGGGGCATTGAAGGCAGAGGTTCTCAGCCATTTTGTTTATTGTAGACACACAGAAATATGCTTTCCTTTGGATCTGGATAGAACACACGGTCCAGTGTGAGGATTCAGATATAAGTGCATATTTGTGTTTCAGATACAAATACACCTAAGCGCACACGCACATTTATATCGGGCACGAAGTTTTACAAAACAACGCTCCCTTCTGCTCCATGTGAAACGCTGCCGTGTCCCCATCTTTTCTCCGTCACTACTCAAACGGCGACTCATTGCCCACGAAACTGATTTCAGACGCGGGCAGGGCTTGCCGTTGGAAGAGCACCGATCTGAGAAGCTTCGTGTCCTGAGTGGACCAGCGTCAGAAGAGCCGGGGCGCGGCCTGCATGGGCACAGCGCCAGACTGGCAGGCGGCCACGCGTTTCGTTTTTGCTGGGTGACCGGAGAAGGAGGGTCACCCACCGAGGCGCAGAGAGGGGCTTGCTGACTCACCACTCTGTCCTGGCTGTTGGGACGGATCATTTCAAGCCCGTGAACTCTGGCTGCGAAGAAGCATTTGTCTGAGTTTCCTGTAACTCCCAGGACCGCAGCGTCGGCCCGGCCTAATTGATTTCTCTCTGGTTCTTCGCTCGCTCGGGCAGCGGTTAAGGGATCTCCTGATGGCTCGTTAATCACTGCGTCTCGTTCCCGCCTCGCCTCCGCAGGCGGATTTTCCAACAATGGCTAATTTGGAGGGAGGCCGTGCCGGGCAGCGGGGGCAGGGTGTAGGGAAATAATGCCGCTCCGAAAACCAGCCAGGACCCACGCCGCGCACGGCGAAGGGCCGCTCGGACCCCACCGATGCCACGGGCGGCGCCCGGTTGTTCCCACGCCGGACGAGGGTGTTCCGATCTTGACGGACCCCTTAAAGCTGGTGGGCAAATTCTTCCTTAAAGGGCCAAATGGCAGGTGTTTCTATTTTGGCAGGACAGGCCTCTGTCACTGCGGTGCCGTCCACAGACCCTGCATCAGCAAAGGCGCGCGGAGCCCCGTAAGCCTCATTCCGGAGCACGGCCGGTGGCCGCGGTCTGTCAGTCCCCCTTACGTCGCGATTCGCGTCTCTTGTCCCCTCGCTTTCCCACGATGGACTGTGTTGCAGGCGACCGTTATCCCCTGGGGCTTCTCCGCTTCCTGACGTTTGAACAGTGTGCCTCTCCAGGCTGGGGACAGTCCTGGGACTCACCCGCCGAGCAGTGTGTCTGGTTCTGCGCACTGAGTGCCGGGAGCACCCAGCCTTGGGCCGACGGCGTGGAGGTAACCAGACATGTCTCCAGATTCGCCAGACGCCGGGGCGGGGGCGGGCAAACTCGCCCTCGGGTGAGAGGTCCTGCTTTATTTAGTTTTCCTCCTTTTCTATTTTAACATAACTTATTGTCGAATTGGTTTCCAAACAACACCCAGTGCTCATCCCAGCAGGTGCCCTTCTCAGTGCCCCTCGGTGGTCCTGCTCTAGACTCTAACCGGTGCGTCGTCCCTACCGCATTTCCCACACTTTGTCCCTTTGGCGAAGATTTTAGGGCCTTCGTTCAGGGATTTGGAGGGGCAAACTGCCCCCGGGGGAGCTCACAGGATTGATCACAGTCATGTCCCGTCTTCTGAACAAGTAAGAGGGGGCGTCCATCCTGCCCTGCCCCGGGCACAGGTGTGAAGAGAAATAGACGCGTAAGATAAGAAATGTAAACGTTTTCTCTACCAGACGGATTTAAAGCGTGAGGAGGGTTTTGAGTGAGGAGGGGGCTGTGTATCACGGCATGTGTGTGTGCACAGACCCTCGGGCAGCTCTGCCCGGCTCACGGCTCTGATGCCCACCTTCCTGGCCATGTGCCCCTGGGCCAGCATGCCCCTCTGTGTGCGTCAGTCTCCGGTCTATAAAATAAGAGCCTCCATGCTTTCTGGATGGGGCTCGGTTGAAACTGGAATGAAGCGATACGGAAAAGTGCTCCGATGGTGTCTGAGCTAAAGGAAGCACTCTCTAAGTGTTTGCCAAATAGCATAAATTAACCAAAGCCCAAGTCAAGGGGGACACTTTGAAGTCCAATTTCTGGCCTCACTGAGTTAGGAAATTTGGAAATGTTTGGTCAGCTCTGGAAAAGCAGCATCCCGAGTGCCCGGAAAATCAAACACTCAACGCAATTTACAGGCTGGGGGGGGTGGTTTGGGGGTGATGCTGACGAATGTCCGTCCTCCTCGGCCCTGGCATTTCCTGAGAGGTGTGCACGTGCATCACCTGGGGAGGTGCTGGCGCGTGCAGGGCCTCTTGCTGAGGACCGTCCAGGGGGAGAGCGGGACTCTGTGCCTCTAACGAGCTTGTGGGCAGGTGCCCGGCGCTGGGGTGGAGATGGGATCGTGCGGCTGGGGGAGGACCCAGGATGGAGGCTGGAGGCCTTGACCTGCGGTCCCCGACCTGCCATCAGACATCAGATACGTGCTCTCGTCGGGCGGCTGGAGAAGGGCCACCGTCGAGAGTCCTCCCCACGTCGGGCTGGGAGCGCGAGCAGAGGAGCGGCCGGCGGGAGCCTGGGTGATGTCGTGGCGGGTCCCCCGGCCCCCGCGGTCCCTGCGTCCCTGACTCCTGCCGCGGCCGTGCTGTGGATTCAAGCAGGGAGGGTACCATGCTGGAATTCGGAAGGGCCACGGCTGACACTTGGAGGGGGAGCTGGGTGGGGCCGAGGATCGCCTGCATCCGAGGGTCAGCTTTGACCTTCGGTTTAGTCCCTTTGGGCTGCTGGAACGGAACACCCTGCGTGGGGCTGACATGACAGACATGAGTAGCTCATGGCCGCGCTGGAGGCCAGGGGTCCAGGACCGGGAGCACGCAGCTCGGCGTCCGGTGGGGCCCGCGCCCTGGCTCGCGCACGGCTGTCTTCTCTCCGTCCTCACGGGCAGGACGGGCAGGAGGCTCTCTGGGGACTCACTGATCAGCGTGCCGACGCCATGCACGGGGCCTCCACCCTGCTGACGTCATCACCCCCAGGGCCCCCTCAAATGCAGTCAGCACGTTGGGGTTAGGTTTCCACGTATGAATTTGAGGAGGAGACACAGACGTGGCTGTGCAGCCTTGACTCCTCCGGGAGCAGGCGGGCCGAGCTCCCCCGAATCCATGACTTTGAAAAGGCTGCTTCTCATTCCACATCCTCTGGTCTCAAAATATGGCCTCAGGTGTAACCGTCCTCGAGGCTCACGTGGCCGGGGCCCCGCGTTACGCACCAGGTGTCAGCTCCTGAAAGGGCTAAAGGAACAAACCGTCCTGACCACGCGTCTTAAAACAGTAGAAATTTATTCTCCCGCGGCCCCGAAGCCTACAAGCCTGATCCAGCTCTTGGCGAAGTTGGCGCATTCTAGAAAACCCGTTCTTGGCCTCTCGCAGCTTCTGGGGTTCCGGGCACGTCCCTTGGCTTGTGGTTGCTTCTCCCCCATCTCTGGCTCCAGGGCACGTGGCTTCTCTGTCTTCTCCCCTCCCCCCGTGGGGCCCTCAGCACAAGGGCCCATGGATACGGGGCTCATCCGGACCAGCCAGGAGGGTCTCGGACCCTTGGTCATGTCTGCAGAGATGCTGCTTCCAAACAAAGTCAGGTTCACGCTGATTTCCTGGGACGTGGACGTGTCTTTGGGGGTCAGCGCAGTCCAAGCCGTGTCGTCCTGACGATCGGTGACGCTACTGACAAGACCTCCTTGGGGGATGCGCCCGGCCCCCCCCCCGCGACCTCTCGGCGTGGACGGACCGTCTGCCGTAAAGCTATACACGGCGATGCACGGCTTCAACCCCGAAGGGCTGGCCCCGCCCCAGCTTAAAGCACAGACGACTGGACCCCACTCCAGAGAGTCTGAGGTGGCCCGTCCGGGGTGGGACCTGGGACTTTGCATCTCTAGGACCTTCCCAGGGGATGCGGGTGCTCCAGGGACCCCACTTTGGGAACCGCTGGCCTGATAGGTTTTCTTGAGTTGGGAATTCACCTGGACGCCGGGGCCCCAGTGCGCTGGGCGTCTCTGTGCTCTCAGTGCCCGCTCCAGAGCCTCCCGGCCTTCAGGACACACGGGTCCCCCACTAAGCCTCACCCGAGGCCACCTTGGGCCGTGGAGCTGCCCGCCGCCCGCCGGACGGCACACCTCCCACAGACGCATCGTTTTGCTGCAAAGGAGCAGAACCACACTTAAATTCAAACGCATTTTCTTAAGTAAGACCCCAGCGGCAGCAGAGGTGACGTTTTCATATCTGTCACAGTGATTAGAATGCCCGACGCGGGTGCTCGCTGAAGCGGGGAGAATCCTGGCATCTTAGTGAGGAGATCACAACGCAGCCTGGCCGCCACCCCTCCCCTGGCGGCGCCTTCTGGGGTGACGCGCTGCCTCTCCGCGGAGCAGCGGGCTGTGGAGCACTTCGCGGGGGCAAGCTGCACAAATTGGCGACCAGGAAACCTCGGAAATAACCGCCCCCGACTTAAGAGCAGCCGCTTGGTGTTCAAGGGGCCGGGGTCATCCGTGCTCCGGGTCTTCTGTGCGGAGCGAGCGCCAGACACGCTCCCCGGCCTCGGAACGTCTCAGCCCTGCGCTGTGTGCCTCCCAGCGACTTGTGGCCGGAGCCCGGGGGAGCAGGGGCGAGGCTGTGAGAGGGGCCAGGGAGGGACTGGGGGGCAGCAGAGATGCAGAGCAGAGGGAGGAGGGGGAGGGCCAGGCAGGACTCGGGGAGGGGCCCCCGGTGCAGGGCGGGAGCGGCGGGGCCGCAAGTCAGCCGGCAGGGAGTGAAATCACAACCGTCCCTCCCACCCCACCGCCCCTTTCTTGGGCCCCCAGCAAGTGTACCCGCTGTTTGTCGGGGGTTTTTTCTGATAAAAATAACTCAGACTTCGACACAAAAGGCCACATGGTGAATTTATTTCCATTCCATTTCTACATCATCCCATTATACAAAAACAGTCAAATCCACAGAAAATAGATGAGTGGTTGCTGGTTCTGGGAGGGGACGTGGGGAGCGACCTCTGGTGGGATGAACTTTCCCTGTGGCGTGGCGAGACCGTTCCGGAACGAGAGCATGGCGATGGCCGCACTTGTCCGTGAACGCTTTCGTGCACATCGGATACTTTCTTTTTTAAGTTTATTTATTTTGAGAGAGAGAGTGAATGGGGGAGGGGCAGAGAGAGAGGGAGACAGAGAATCCCAAGCAGGCCCCACACTGTCAGCACACAGCCCGACACAGGGCTCGAACCCGCAAAACCGTGAGATCACGACCTGAGCTGAAACCGAGAGTCGGACGCTTAACCGACTGAGCCCCCCAGACGCCCCGTGACTACACATTAAAATGGTCACTTACACGACACGTGACAAAATGCAAAGGGGAGGGGCCGATAGCGCACAGAAATCCCCCTGTCTTCTTCTCATTTGCGTGTTTGCGGCTCTTTCCAGTATTTATTTTGAAACTAGCATTTGTTGAGCAACTACCAAGTGCAGAGCGGATGCAGGAGCGCTCAGGCTCACGCACACGCCTCACTGAGTTCTTCCAGGACTTCCGTGTGCGGCGGGTCCAGCGTCGCCCCCTCTACCGCCTGCCCGGGGTCCCCGTGCTCGCCCCACCTGACTTCCTGCTCCCTCCCACACTCTTGGGTGACTCGCAAGCCTGCAGAAATGTCTGTCCCGCCGTGACTTTTGCTCCATAACTTTATCCAGGAGACAAATCAGTGCACCGCCTGGGCTCCAGGATGCTGGGGAGCAACTGAGTGCCCGCTCCCTGTCGGCAGGCGGCACAGGGCAGACCCGCCTTTCCAGCGGGTCTCTGATGAGCCCGGCGTCTTCTTGGGGAAGATGGGCAGAAGGCCCCCAGAGAAGGCTTCCTGTTGGTTAACGTATTTGGCACTGAAGCAGCAGGGTTTGCCGTCTGTGCCCACGAGGTCTGGCGCCAGCATTCCTGGGCCCGGATTGTTCCCTGCAGCTTCGGAAAGGACGGCACACATCACACACGGCCTCTGAGAGCAGCGGGGGGACCCAGCCTCACACCGCGACACGTGTACGATGCACAGTGGAAGCAGGAGGCTTAATGACGCGGGGAGACTTTTCCGAGAGAGAAAGAGGGAAGGAAGGAACACTTCATGTGCGGCTTGCAGCCACCTGCAGCCCGGAAAGCGAGCTTCTCTGTCTCCCTCGTAAAGTCATGCTGGAAAAAAGCCTCCTGTCTTCTCTGATGTTGACGGTGTCTGAAGAGCAGTGTTGAGGGGAAACCCGTGGAATTTGCTAAAAATCCTCTTTATACTTTCACTTTTTCGACGTCTGCACCAGGTGACCGAGGTTTCTCTGCCGTGGCCGCACGGCACTGTCACTTAGGGAAAGTCTCTGTGCCTCACCCCAGACCCCTGGGTTCCTGAGCCGTTAGTGGAAAACTGAGGCAGCGGCTCTGTAGATAAACGTGTTTTCCAGCCAGAGCTGAGAAACATTTTATAGTTGTATTTGCCAACTATAATCCCTAAGTACGGAGTTTTATCATACTTTCCACGGTCTATAGGACAGAGTGTCAATTACTCACATAAATACTGATCATCCAAACCAGTATATAAAATAATACTTCATTTCTACTTTGATTTGGAACATATCACAGTTATTTTCCCCAGCGAATTTAGCTTCCTGCTTAAGTTTAACTTAAAGTGTGTCAGTTAGCTCCTGCTGCATAACAAAACCACCCCCTTCAAAGACATGCAATGGCCAGAAACAGCATTCTCTCCTGTGGGGTTTGGCGGCACCAGGCGTTCTGCTAATGGCCCTGCTCACCTTGGCTCGGCTCCCTCGCACATCAGCAGGAAAGATGCCCCCTGCTTTGTAAACCTCAGCGGCCCCCTGCGGTCAGCAATCTAGCAGGGGGATGTCTTCTTCGCCCTATGGCAGAGCACGCAGTCGGTGGTCTCCTGGGCCCAGCACACAGCCATCTCCTCCTCCTTCTGTTAGTGCGTGTAGGTCTGTGGCTGAGCTCAGAGGTGAAGAGTGAGGCAGAAGCCGAGCCCCGCCCACTGTGGGCGGGCGCTGCACGTCACACGTCAGGGCTCCGGGAACCAGTAAAGACTTGAGGCCAAGTAGTGAGCTATCTGCTACCCTGCTGGGCGGCAGCAAGAAGGCACTCGAGAGGAAGCTGGCCCCAGTCACCCATGATGGACATTGCGATGCGACTCTGCGTCCCCAGCAGTGGGTCAGTTCTATCCAGGGAAGGAAATGATGGCTTGTGCGTTCCAAGATGCCGCCTGGCTCCGTCTTCCGGCTTCTGCCCATGGGTCTACAAGTGCAATCTTCAGAGTTTTCTCAGTGGGCAAGCCCCACCGACAGCCAAACAGGTGAAGCATCTCTGTCGGAGAAAAGTAGGTCAATGCATCATTTCCTTAAAGCCCGCACGCACACCACATGCGGATAGATGCTTAATGAATGCTCATTCGCGATGATTACGATAGCGTTTCCATCCTCAATTTAGCCATCAGCTGCTTATTGAAAACCCCTGATTGTTTTTTTTTTTTCAATCTCTAAGCACTTATGGTTCTTAAAGAAAACAAATTGTGTGGCAAACTAGCAAAGACTAACTTCCACTCCTTTTACTTCCGGGGGCCAGTGAGGCTTTGTAAAGGAGTAAACATCCTCTTTCGGGGAACGCCTTCCTGGGCAGGGGCTCTGAAAGCACTCAGAAATGGTGCCTTTCCCATGAGTCTCCTTTCACCCCAACGTGGGCCAGGGACCATTTGCTTCCCCCCATCTTTTCTTTTAATATTTTACTTTTAGATCATCTCTACACCCAACGTGGGACTTGAACTCACAACCCTGAGATCAAGAGTCACACAGTGCCCTGGCTGAGCCAGCCGGGCGCCCCTGCTTCTCTACCCATCTTCTGCTTCCGACTCAGGACGACCTGAGTGCCATCTTACAGCTCGCCAGAGGATAGTAACACAACCACCCAGCCTCCAGACACTCTTTTCCCTAAGTCGCAACGTCAAGGCAAGGGCACCAGTCTCCTGAATCATCTGCACACCCGTCGGACTCAGCGAGGACGCACGTGCACCTGTGCCCTTGAGTACCTTACCCAGCACCCCCAGTTTGCATCGCGAGATCTCGCCACAGTGGCTTGTAGCTGGGCGACGCGGGTGGTGGGAGGTAACCTACCGCTCTCCCCACCGTTGGGTGCGCTTGTGAATCTCTGTAATAAAAAGCTAAGGGAGAGATCGCATAAACGCTGACCTACGAGGGTGTCCTCTGAGCAAACCCAAATCACTCAGTGTCTCGATGCCGGTGGAGTAGCATATTGGCTACGAGTCGGCGTTGGCAAAGTACGGTCCCCGGGGCCAGCCTGCCCCCCGTTTATTTCTGTGCAGCCGGTGAGCCAGGGATGGCATTTACATTTCTAAGGGATTAAAGACAAGTTGGAAGAAGAAAATATTTTGGAGCCAGTGGAAATCACGTGAAATTCAGGTCTCCGCGTCGTCAGTAAGACTTCACTGGAACACGGCCGTGCTCATTTATTGTCTGGGCTGTGGCTGCCTTCACACTCCAGCGGGCAAGCTGAGTACTTGCAACAGAGACCGGATGGCCCGGGACACTTCAAATACTCACCATCTGGCCCTTCACAGGAAGCGCGTGCCGACCCTTGGCTCAGAGCGTAACGTCGGGAAGCAGGCCTGCTGGGACAATCCCCAGCCCCGCTAACTTATGTGCAGCAGGACCTTGAGCGAGCCTCTCATGCCAGCTGTGCCTCAGTGTCCCCACCTGCACAACAGGGATGATGGTGGCGATCATGACCGCGCCCTTGTATGTAAATGTGGTCGGAAAAACACAAAAGACCTAACGTATATTCAGTGCTTCACACCGTCCTTTGCATGTAACGTGATTTTTTCAGTGATAAGGAGCATCCTGCCGGTGAGACCCCTGGTGGGAAAAACTCTGAACAAACCCTCCCTCTGACCTTTCTGGTGGAAACTCACGGACAGCAGCCCTCGGCCCGTCTGATGCACGTGTGCCCCTTGTGCCTGGACGGCCCTGCCGGATCTGTGTTTCTTCCTTCTGCGTCTTCGGCTCAGACAGACTGTGATGGACATTCCAGCCCACACTCGCGACCTGACAAGTTGGCAGACGTGGATCCGTGTCTCCGCCAGCCACCGGGGGTGCCAGGAAGGGGCAGCACCCGCCCCCCACAACTGAGCTGGGAGCCAGCAGGCTCACCGTCTGATCCAGCAATGAGCCCCCTGGATGCACAGACTGGCCAGACTGGACAGACCACCCCTCCCCTATCAGGGTGTCCTTAGTGCTGAATCTGGGGCACTCCCAGGCGTCCCCCACATGACCACTCTGGGCACAGATTGATCGTCCCCGTTAGGAGTACGACCGTGGCCCTGCACGGCCTCCGGAGCTGCGTTCCCTGCGGGGCCAGAGGTCGGGGGAGGAAATAAGAAATGCGTCTGTCTGGCTCAGCTCAAGTCCACTGAGCAGGAGTGGTTCGAACGCATCACCGTCTTCCAGCACGTACTTTATCAGAGGGGATTCAGCTGTTTGAAAAGGGTTAGCGAACGGATCCTCCCTGTCGGCTCAGAGGGGATGGGCACTGAGCCCGTGTGGTCTTTCCCCGTTCCCAGCTCCCAGCCTTGTGCCCGGCAGTAGTGGATGTTTGGCAGACGTGAGCTGAGGGGCTGATGCACGCGTGACCCTGAGCCGCTAATGGAGTTCCGGATTGTGCATGGTCGGTTCTCCTGCCGTCGGGCGTCCTTAGCCGTGCGGCTGCTGGAACAGAGTCGGCACGCACCCCCGTGGCCGTAACGACATCAGCAACAGATCCCACTTACCAGGGGCTCACCAGGCACCGGCCGTGACTCCAGCGTTGACAGGCATTAAGGTCATGTATCCTGTCAACAGCTCCGAGGACTTTGTTAGATGGAGACACAAGGAAGGTTCTGAGCTGACCCAGCACACCACCAAGGGAAGGCGTGGGGCCCGGATGTCAGCCGACTGCCGTGCTTTAGAGCACCCCCCACCCCCCGCCACCAACCTCTCTGCTGTACTGACGCTGACAAAGAACAGGGGCTGTGTCCCCTGCCACCGGCGTCGCCAGCACGAGGCCCTAGAACCTTCATGAGAGCGTGAAGCTCCCTCCTGTCCCCTCTCTGCAGCTGGGGAAGCTGACGCTTGGTGCAGCTCATGGCCAAGGTCACGCAGGCAGGGAGGGGTAAAGTCCACCCCCTCCCCCCACCCCCTCCTCTGACAGCCTGACTCTGGAACCAGAATCCTGATGCAGCCTCCTCTCCAGGGGCATCCCAGACCTGCAGTCTGTGCCCAAATCTGCAGAGAACCACACACTGAACTCAGAGAGAATGAGGGGGCTGGGTGGTCCGGACCCTGGCTCACCGCTGGGTCTGCTGGAGACTGATTCCTCGTGGGGCAGTGGACATGAGATGGCATCAGCGCCAGCAGGGTGGTTGCCAAGACTTAGCCGAAGCCTCGGGCACCTGGCGGGCGCTCCACAGGCTGGCACTGTTCTCAGCCGTCCGCCTCTTCAAGCTCAAGCCCTGCTCCATACACTCCTATAGGAGCCCAGAACCCTCTTCCCTCGGGGTCTCCCCTGACTCGGAAGATGGGGCCGCCCATGGCCCACAGTGGACACCTTTGACATCCTGAAGACCCGGCACATGACTTCTTGGCAGAGGGCCCCCTGATCTCCTGTCAAACAGGAGCTCAGCATAACATGGATATGTGGGTGGATGGATGGATGGATGGATGGATGGATGGATGAGTGGATGGATGGATGGATGGGTGGATGGATGGATGAGTGGATGGATGGATGGATGAGTGGATGGATGGATGGACGGATGAGTGGGTAGATGGGTAGGTGGGTGGATGGATGGATGGATGGATGGGCATGCAAATGGGGCCTGGGTGCACAACAAACATGTTTGCTCAAGACCTGCAGACTGAGTGGAACCATCTGTGCTGGGGGGGGCTCCAGGGACTCCAGAGACTCCCCTGCACCCCCACAGTCCCTGCAAACTCACCACGTGCTCTCCCGGTTCACATTCAGGCTCCAGCACTTCATGACAATGTGCACGTTGGTGGCCCCACCTTCTCAGGTAAGATGCAGTTGCGGTGAGGACGGAGACGAAGCCCGGGGAGCAGAGCGGCCCGAGTGAGCTCTCCTCAATGTCGCCACACACATTTCTGCGGCCCAGAGCGATGGTGCGCGCGAGTCCGCGGGTGGGATCGTCCGGGCCCGGTGTGGACCGCTGCGGGATCGTCTCGGCCGGGAGTCTGGCCGCCTCTGAAGAGTGAATTCTGTTAGAGTGCCGAGACAGGTGGTAGCGGAAACAGAGGCCGTCGGTCATCCCAGCCCATCACTCCCCAGGGACGAGCCTGCACGTCACTGTGCTCTTGAGATTATTTACGTCTGTTGCCTCCAAGTGGTCCCCCGTCACGGCCCAGGTCATGGCCTCACTTAGCCCCGGCGGTCTCGGGAACGTGGACCTGTAATGTGGACAGGAATTAGTGAGCCAGCAGAGCAGGACTTGGGTCTCCCGCCGTCAGAGAGCCGGTTGTGAATCCCTTCCATGTCCACCCCTGGACGACATCACTGCTGGTCCCAAATCATCCCCTTTCAGATGCCGGCACCCTGAGGGAATGACCTTTTCGGCTGATTTCACCATTAACTTCTCAGTGGGAAAGTTTCTATCAGCTCGCAGATCTGGCCAATGTTTTGAACTCAACAGGGCAGGTGTGGGCAGAGTGCAGGTGAGGGGGAGGCCCGGCCAGGCCAGAAACCGGAGCCCCACGGGCGGAGGGGCAGGCAGGTGGCCAGCGGGCCACTGCCGACTCGCCAGGAGCACACGGACCCCACGGCGGATGCAGAGCTCAGACCCTCCATCCATTCTGCCCTCTGGCCGTGTCTCCCCTGCAGGGCCACGTCCCTCCCGGACGCGAGGGCTTCTCACTGTCAGAGCTCCTCTTTCAGGCACGAGGCTGGCTGTGCTCAAGTATGGAAAGGGCGTTGCGCACGCAGCACGGCCTCCCCGGGGACACGGGTCCAGTCCAGTGAAAGAAAGACCTGCTCAGGAGCCAGAGGGCGGGCTGCCCCAGAACAGGCTTTCTCCTAAAACAAACTTCAGCAAAGAATTTGCGAAGAGACCCTTGGCCACCCGGAGAGGCCCCTGGAGAAGGGAACCAGGCTTTGGGACAGAGGTTGTGGCTGTCTGTGGGGCCAGGGGGTGGATCCCGAAAGGGCTGGAGACGTTTGGGGTTGTGGCAATGCTCCCGGCCCCGTGCAGGCGGAAGCAGGGATAGAGCCGGGACTCCTGAAATGCACAGGACAGCCCAGGGTGAGGCTCCAGCCAGCCCCTGAGGCCAGCAGGGCCTCGGTCCAGGTCGGGACAGCTGCTCGGAGATGTGCCCCCCTCCCTGGTCTCAGGCCTTCCCGAGATGACCCAGAGTTTTGAGTTTCAAAACTTGATGGTTTGGGTTCCCACCACCGCGCTGAGTCCTAACAGTGTGCCGATGGAAGGTGTGGAGGTTCTGAGGGACAGCCAGGCACCCCCTTCCCACCTCCTCCTCATTTTGGTTTTCATCCGCTTTTCCTCCTCCAACAGCTGTATGTCATGTTCATAGCGTGTAACGCTTCAAGGTTACACTCTGAGATGTCGACCTGAAGAAAAAATGGCCCCTCCCTGGATGCTAGGGGTCCCTCTTCATCGTTAGGGGACAGAGATTGACACACAACGGGCTGATTTCATTTTGGAAGCGGGACGACAGCATAATTCATGGAGACAGGGCTAGAAAGTCTCTGTCCACCCCACTATACTTCATGACCTAGAATATTCTCAGCTTGGCTCTGTGGTGAGTCATTTGTAAACACGTCGCTGGTTATCACTTCCCACAGTCTGACATCAAAGCATCGCTGTTTGGAAGAGGCTTGTCACCTTCATCTGGAGCCCAAGTTGATACAGTCTGACTTTGGGAAGTGACAGCATTGTTTCGGTATTTCCTGTCCTCACGTTTCCAAGAATGACACCACGGTGAGTGAGGCAAGATCTGGAGAAATCTAACATTTCTTGGGTTTAAGAAAAGTAATTAAGGGAGCACACACAAGATTGGACACTAAGGAGGAAAATAAATTGGGTAGAAATTGACCCGACATGTATCTACAAGCTAAGAGGCAAAGATCCCTCCCTCCCCAGTAACGAGGCTCCGTCCCCCGCACACATTTCGCCCAACGGAATCTTCAAATCCCCGCCTTGCAGGAACTGTGGGCCAGTAAGACTTTGAAAAGGCGTAGTTCTTCCTAAAGAGTTTGGTCTCCTTGACAACAAGTCTTTCCTCTGTATTTGTCCCTTGCCTCTTTGTAGTCTTCCCACTTTTGAAGAAACCATGACAAGCCAATTACCCTGTGGGAGGGAAGGTCTGGGCAGAAAGGGCCTCCCAGTCCTTGGGCGGTCCAGGGAAAGTTCCGGGTCCCGTCACACCTCATTGTCAACGTAGCGCTTACAGTGTAGAATTTACAGCACCTGCCGAAATAATTGCAGATTCTCAAGAATGTATTTTTAGACACTACATACACGTGCACACACACACACAATTCAGCACTTTTAGTGCCGGTACTGGTGTGAGATCCAAGAAAGAAAAAACAATGTCAAGGAGTGATAATGCTCCGGGGGTTGTGAGTTCCTGCTCTGGTCTGGAAACTCACTCCCTAAAGTGTGTTGACAGCAGAGAAGCAAGCTCAGGGCATTGCAGAAATGCAGGAGGCAGGGGGCGCCTGGGGGGCTCAGTCGGTTAAGCGATTGACTTCGGCTCAGGTCATGATCTCACAGTTCCTGCGTTTGAGCCCCATATCGGGCTCTGTGCTGACAGCTCAGGGCCTGGAGCTGCTTCAGATTCTGTGTCTCCCTCTCTCTCTGCTCCTCCCCCCATTTGCACTCTGTCTCTGTCTCAAAGACAAATGAACATTAACAAAAAAAAATTTTTTTGAAGAAGTGCAGGAGGCAGAAAGCAAGGCAGAGTCTGGACTGTCTGTCCGCCCGCGTGTGCCCGAGGCCTCACCCCTTGGCTCCCTGTGGAGGCCGGTGCGCCCAGGGGGCTGGAGCCTGGCTGCGAGGTGCCCCGTGTGTGGTCGCCGACAGGGGCGCGGCCCCTCCCCACGGCCCGGGCACAGCAGATCCTGGCTGCTACGGTGCAGACTTCGAGGCCTATGCTCCGCCACCGTGGCGTCTGTAAGACGGAGGTGGAGCTGAGTGCCAGTCACAAGGAGTGGGGCGCTGGCTCGTGAGATGTAAGCCCAATACCTATAAGAAAATTGTAGGTGTTGCAGGACATGTGAAATCTTCATGCTGTGACCGTACAAGGCACGGCAGCCGGGCGGTCAAACATTATGCCTATGATAAAGGGCCACCAAGTGGGCAGTGCATTACCTGGGATTTTTAACAACATCCTGAACCTGAAGTGTGCTTTTTTAAATGTTTATTTATTTTTGAGAGGGGGGTAGGGTCAGAGGGAGAGGGGAATAGAGAATCCAAAGTAGAGCCCAATGTGGGGCTGAAACTCATGAACGGTGAGGTCGTGTCCTGAGCCGAATTGAGACGCTCGCCCCACTGAGCCCACCAGGCGCCCCACGCAGGCCACCGAAACTGTAGTGTTTGAAAGTGTGCCGTCGCCTGACTGATGGCCCTCGCCTGACAGTCTTGGCTGCGCCTCCCATGGCGTCCATCGCTTCAAAGTACAGTTCACACTGAATCTCAAATCAGGGGACTGCGTGTGGAGCAGGAGGAATCCATGGAAGGGTTGGGGGGGGGGTCATTTGAGGGAGGAAGGCCCTCCCTCTTCGTCTTGGTGAACATTCAGCCCCATCATGGAAGCCCATGGTGGGAACTGGGTTTTGAGCCAAGAGCTTTGTATTGACTCAAGAACTAGCTCTGGTCATGGATGGTTCTAGATCCCAGCTCGTGTCTGGCTTGTCTGTTAAGAACCAGGCCAGCTCTGCAGTGACCTGAAGCGTCAGAAGGGCGTTCTTCCCCTCACCTGGCCCCAGGAAGCCTCTGGGCCCCCCTAATGGCTCCACGGCCATGTGAATCCGAATCTCTCCCCTTCCTGCCATAATGAGGAAGACGGACTTCATGACGCAGGCTCACGTCTCAGCTGGACCCAGCTGGGGCCACGTGAGCTCATTGTGGACGATGGCGCACATTGTGACTGTCACCCTGAACAATGCCAGGTCACCACGAATTCCCTGTGTCGAGTCTCTGCAGTGGGTCTTGTGTGGACATACCTACTGATCAGCTCTAAATGGGGGGCCAATCACGGACTAACCTGTGTGGCAGAGACACTAGTAACCGTCCTTTCCATCCCACAGGACAGCGTGGGACAATTACCCTTTGTTTAGTGGTTATGATTCGCCAGTTCCGCCATTATCTTACTCCACTTAATTCACGGCCCTATGAGCTCTTCTAGTCAAAAAACCCATTTTTCAGATGAGAAAAGCAGGGCTCACTTCTGAGTGACTACAGGCCCCAGCGAGTGAGGCGTGGGGCTGCCGTCCAGCGCGGCACTGCCACGCTGTGAAGTCCGCGCCTCCAGCCGCGGTGCGGTGCCCTCGGGGGTGCTCCGAGGGCAATCCATGACCTCTGCACCCATGTTGGGGTGCTTGTTGTCACTGACAAGGACCAGGGTCATCGCCTGTCTGGAGCCTCCTTTATTTTTCCTTGGAAATCAGCAACTTTGAACTTGAACTTGATGAGTTTGGCTGCACTTGAACAAGTTGGGCGTCTTGTCAAGGTGGGCTGAGTCTATCCGCGAGCACAGCTTCCAGCTACCCCGCCTCATCCGGCGTGGAGTGGCACGTCCTCTGGGAGCGTGAGCTGGCCGTAACCAGCGGAGGGAGGGTCGGCTGGAGACCAGCCTCCGAACTGCTTACCTGGCTTCTCTTCGGCTCAGGTTTAAATCGCAAGCATCCTGACATCCCCTGGAGACGCAGGCTCTCAAGAAGCTCTCCGTGAGGCGCCCAGCGCCGTGTCAGCGTGTAGCGTACAGACTCCTGTCCCAGCTCGGCCCCGGTGTGCTTGACCCTGGCCCCCGAGCCTCACCCATGAGCTCACTCCTGTCTTGTAGACGGCACGTGTTGGCCTCGTGTTTCCTGCACTGCCGTTTCTTGGCTCCTTCTCAAGGGCTTGGGGGCTGTGGTGTCACGGGCTCTCAACGGCAGGCTTCCCCTTGTGGTCAGCCCCACCCCGGCTGTCCTCCTCTGGGCCACCTGCCAGGTACGTTTTGGCACCACTAATCCTCTCCAGGGAGTGTTTCAGACGGATCCTTCTGGACCAGTGGCTCTTAGTCCTTCGCTATCATTCTTGTGGTCTTTGGGTTAACTTGTGAGGGTTTTATACTTTCTGTAAGGACCTAAAAGTTTTGTTGTGTTTTTATTTTGATTGAACAACCCCCTTACGTGACTAGAATCTCTATAAAAGCAGAGACCCTTGTATATTTTGCTCACTACTCCATAAAATAGAAGCTAGATGATCGGGAAGAAGACAAGTATATCCATCCCAACTGCCGTTCAGCATGGTACTAGAGGTGGCGGCCAAGGCAACTAGGCAGGAAAAAGGAAGGGAGCACATTCAGATTGGAAAGGAAGGAGCAAAACCATCTGCATGTTCAGGTGACATGATGGTGCGTGTGGACCCTGAGAAATCCACTAAAAGACAAAGAGAACCAATAAGAGTTAAGAAAGATTGCAGGGTGTAAGCCCAGAAAAAAATAACAACAACAAACAAACAAACAAACAAAAAAAACCCTTTCTTTTTTTAATGTTAATTTATTTTTGAGAGAGAGGGAGAAAGGGAGAGAGAGAAAGTATGGCAGAGAGAGAGAGGAACAGGGGATCTGGAGTAGTGGCCAGAGCTGAGGTTAGATGCGTCACCGACTGAGCCACCCAGATGCCCCTAAGAGATTGTATTTCTATATACTCGTAACGAATATCTGAAAATGAAATTAAGGAGAACAATTCCTTTTACAACAGCATCAAAGAGAACAGAATACCTAGGGGTAAGTTTTTAAAAACGAGGGTAAGACATGCACTCTGAAAACTACGAAATATTATTGAAAGAGATGAAAGACGCCCTGAGTAAATGGAAAGACGTCTCATTTCTGGGACTGGGAGACTTCGTATTGATGAGATGCCAATAGTCCCCGGATTGATCCGTAGATTCAGTGCAATGCCTGGCAATGTCCCTGCTGCCATCCTTGCAGAAAATTTCAAGCTGCTGCTAAAATTGATGGAAATGCAAGGGATGCAGAATAACTAAAAGAGTCTTCAAAAAGAAGAACAAATCTGGGGTGGGGGGGCTCACACCTCCTGATTTCGAAAACTCATTACAAAGTGTGTTATGTTTTGTAACATAAAGACCATGCAGTGGACAGATCTGGAGATCAATGGTGTAGACTTGAGTTTAGAAATAAGCCCATGGTTTATGGTTAGCTGGTTTTCAGCAGTGACGTCAAGACAACTCAGTGGGGAAGCTGGAGTCACCCGGGGGTGACCCCTTACCTTCATGTCAAAGAGCACTGCCTCATCGGGTCCTCTGATGTCACCAGCTTGATGGTTACTTTTACATGTCAACTTGGCTTGGGCTTAGGGGTGCCCAGACACCCAGGAAAACACTGTCTCAGGGTGTGTCTGGGAGGGCGTTTGGGGAGGAGATTAGAGTTTATCTGAGTAGCCTGAGTAAAGAAGAGGCAGTGTCTACACCACATGGGTGGTCGTTGTCTAATCCGGTGAGGGCTCAACTACAACCAAAAGGTGGAAGGGAAAATTCTCTTTCTCTCTTCTTGAGCTGGGACATCCATCTTCATCTGCCCTTGGACATCCTGGCCCTTGGCCTTCAAACTCCAGGGACTAAACCAGCATCAGCACCATCCCCCATCAGGCCATTGGGCTGAATTGTACCGCTGGCCTTCCTGGGTCTGTGGCTGACACACAGCAGATGGTAGGACTTCTCAGCCTCCATAATCAGGTGCACCAATTCCCATAAGAAATCTCCTCTCATATATCTAAATTTACCCACTGGTTTTGTTTCTGCGATACTCCAATGGATGGTGCCCACCCAGATATCCCCGACTTTCGGTGGAGGGCTTTGTGGCTCCCCATTGGTCCAGGCTGCTGCCTTCCTTTGAACAGATAACACACGTCTACAGAACTTTCCCTCTGCTCTGTTCTCTGTCATCTGGTCCCACTTAACCAGTCACAGAGCACTTTAGAAGGCTGTGTCAGCCGGAGTCTGGAATAATAGCACGGCCATTACCTCAAGCATTGTTGAGACGTGAAGGGTAAGATGTGTCTCATTTCTCAAGTTCTCAGAAGTGATGGCATCGGGCCAGATGGTCCCATTAACTCTCGGGGACTCACTTTTGATGCTTCCCGTCTTTAAATATTAATTTCTTCTAAAGGGAGTGAAGAAAAGTTGAAGGCTTTCATTGACCTCAGTACAGCAATTTCTCACATCTGAAGACGCATTACCTATGCATGAGTTTATCCTGTGGGAGTTTGACGTGCACTTTTTAGAGTCAAGGAAATTCTCCCACTCTTGATTCAAAACAATGAGGAGTTCAGAACGCAGGCCAGGAGCGGAAGATTCTGGATGGATTTAAGTCAGTCTGATGCTCACGGCTGAGAGCACAGCCAACCAGCACAGGGCGGGCAGTCCCCTCCGCTTACCGTTCCTTCTGTGGTCCTGCTTCACCTGCCACCCGCTGCAGGTCCACTGTGTGGTCCACGCTGCAGGGGGGGTGACACTGTGCACGGACGCTGGCCCGGGCCGCTCCTTGTCCTCACACCAAGCCGGCCTCGGTGGCCGTCTTTCAGACGCGAGTCCCAAGGACAGGATCTCTCCCAACGCACCGTCCGTGTGCTTGGTTTCCCGGGACGGTCTCTTCACAGAAGCTCCAGGAACGTCAGGGAGAAATCTGAGAAATCCCCGCTGTTCCCGGATGGGCCCCGGAGCCTCATTCTGGGACCTCCGCCAGTCCTCCTACGTCATCCCGTCATTTAAGCGTTTCCCACGTCTCGTGAAAGGTGGGAGGCAGCCCTCCTGCCTACAAGCCCACGGTGAAGGGAGCAAACTCTCCGAGAAGCGTTTTCTAGAAGGACAAACGGACTCCCGCGATGCCCAGCGTCTCCGTGGGGGATCGGGCGTTACCGGCGATGGGGAATTGCTCACAGGCAGGGAAACTGAGGCTTGTTCTGTAAAGCCGGACGAAAGAGCTGTCAGTAGAGACCCTGAAAAGCTGCCGGCCAGCTCTGACCCACTCAGTACAGCCAGGTGCTCTCCGTCTGCTCCCTGGATCCTTCTGGACGGGAGCTCAGGGGCAGCACTGTGGCCCTACCCTGACCGTCCCCCTTGGTCTTGGAGGGACTGCCCTCCTGCCCCTCGGGATGTGGGCCTCACGATGGTTTGTTCTGTTGACCACAGAGGTGGCAGAGGGCAGAGCAGGTGCCGCGGGCGCCCAGAGCCTCTTCTCATGAGCCCGGAAGGTTGTGCCTCATCCCCTCACCCCCGTTTCTGGGGGCGAGACCTGGCTCTGAAGGGTCCAGAGACCTCCAGGGTGGGGCTCCTTCCTAACCAGCCCCCTTCCTGTCAAGGCCCCTTCTCCCGATCTCCTCCGTAAGAGCATCTGCCCTTGGTTTCCCCACCTTGTCCCCCAGGCGGGGTCCTGGGTGCCTTCTCTTCCTCCGCCGTCTGCGCTGGACCATGAGGGGCACCACATCCTCCCTCCCCGCCCGTCCGCCCCGATGGCTGGCTCGTCCTTAGCGGATGCTTTCACAGGACTCTTCAGAGTCCTTGGACAGAGCCTGATGTGAGATGAGGGACGTTTCTTTTCTTTGTCACCCAAGACCGTTCTGCACAGACCATTCCCAGTTGAAACACTGGCCTCTCCATTTTTGACATGGAAATAGCCTTCTTTCTAGAGCTCTTCCCATGGGCTTATTGTGGTTTTCAGGATTTTAAAATTTTATTTTAGAGACAGAGAGAGTGAGCAGGCAGGAGAGGGGCAGAGAGAGAATCTTAAGCAGGGTCCACACTCAGCCCAATGTGGGACTCGACCTCATGAATCATGAGACCACGACCTGAGCCGAAACCAAAAGTCAGACAACCAACCGGCTGAGCCCCCCAGGAGCCCCTGTTTTTAGGGACTTTTTGCCCAAGTACAGAACACGTGTCAAAGAGCACACAGATCCCACGTGTTCGACTTTGAATGTTTGGAAAGTGAAATAGTGTGTCAAGGGTCAGAAAAGGCCCCCCGTCCTGCAGCCCCGCCTGGTGGCGTCCAGCCTCCCCCAGCGGAGCCGTTCCTTTAAAGCAAGTGTGTCAGTGAGAACCACACTGCGTCGTGACGATTCACTGAGGACTTCCCACACGCGGGCACCGCCGACACAACATTAATTAACGCCTTTTATCTTTATAGCAATTTCACGAAATAGGTTGTATGATTTTTACTTTCTTCTCGGAGGGATGAGGGCTCATGGAGATGGTCCTACTTTCCTACGAATTCCAAACACGCTTGACAACTTGTAACAAGAAGGGTTTTAGTTCAGAAAGTCTTGGATTTGTTTCCTTGGAAGGAAACCGGCGGTTTTTAGTTCCTCTTCCTAACGGTTGGCCTTAAAGACGGGTGACTTTGCAGTAAGTCCAGGCGGTAAGAATTGACTAGAAGGTTTGGAACCGTCTGGTCCCGTCCAGGAGGCGCTGATGCAGGGGGAGGCCGTGCGATGGTGAAGGTCGGGGACGGACAGAAGGAAGCTGACCCTGGAGCTCACACGGCTGCCCTCCACCCCCCTCCGCCTCCCCGTGTCTGCCTCCCGGGACACTCAGCAGCGTCCGTGAGCTCCCTGGTTATCCGCCCCCCGACGAAGACGGAGCTTTAGGAGGACGGGACTCTGCGGCCACAGCGCTGACCTCCGCTGCCAGCCTGGCCTCCGGCTCACTGCCCGACCGGGGTGGCATGCAGGACACGGTGGGTGGCCATCAGAAGAACCCGGACCAGGGACAGAGTAGCAGACGGGTTTGGGTCTTGGGGGCCGAGCTGCTGACCCGCGGCACCCAGCCCCTCGCACCCCCGCCCTGACCCTGGTGACTCGGATGGAGACAGGCAGGAACTGCTCAAGGCCTGAGCGTCAGGAGGCTGAGTCCGGGAGGCAGCCAGCTCACAGCCAGGGCACCGGTATTTGCTGATTATCCTGTAAAACTAAGGCAGAAAAGCCTGTCTGTCCGTGCCGCAGGCGTGAACGTGCTGTACTGCTAACATAATGTGCCGCTCAGTCATCGAGGGTCCAAGGAAACACTCATGGGGAGTGACTCACTCCTTCTCCTGTTCTGGCCACACTCTCCCTGGTCCCTCTATCCGAAGACGGCGTGAGGAAGGCCGCGGAGGGAGCCAGACCAGGGCCGCGGGCGTCGGAGTGTCCTTATGGTGCTGGACGCCCCGGCCTGGAACCCAGGGCCCCGGCGATGAGTCCAGGCTGTTCTCTGGGGTCCGGGGGGGAGAGGCGTCAGCGCCTGCCTGGGTCAATGCTCCTCCTCATTTGGGGATTCACTTCCTCCTTCTTTATATTGTCACTCACTCTTCCCTTGAAATCAGGGGTCCCTCGAGGGTGACGTGTGAGAAAGCAGCCACCATACGAAAGCACTTCGGGGCGGACAGGGGGCTGGGAGGCCGTCTGCAGGGACGGCACACAGGAGGCGGGTGCGCTCGGCCACCAGGGAGGCGTCCCGGGTGCTCTCGTTAAAGAAGTGACAAACTTGCTCGCCGTCGGCCCCGCGTCCTTTTCCGGGGCCAGTGTCTTCCAGCCGGTCTCCTGGACGGGCATGCGGCCCCCACCCCACGTCTGCAGGTTCCGGCGGCCAGAAGGCTCGCTGTGCGTTTTCCGCGTCACCAGAGCTGGCTGACAGGTGGCGCGGGCTCTCTGGCTCCCGTTCGGCCTCCATCAGATCGACGGGAACCTGGCCAACCGCGGCCCGGCCGAGCTGCCGTGTAGGGAGGGAGCCGAGCGACCCTGCATGTCCGGGAGGGTCTGCCCTCGACGCGGGGAGGCTGGGCGCACAGGGCGAGGGATGCCCGCCGAGGCGTCTCCCCCGGCACCTGGCCAGCGTGCCGTCGGAGCTCCGAGCTTGCTGCCAGATCTGCCCCCGGACGGGAGGGTGGTGACCGAGGCCCCAGCCTGCTGTCCCGTCTGCGGCCGCTCGCATTCCAGCAGTCCCATCGAGCAAGCCGCCGGCCAAGGGCTCTGCCTTCCGGGGCCTGCTGGACGCCTGGCCTCAGCAGCTCACCAGCCCTGGAGGCAGGTTTGTGCATCGTGCGGGCCCGGTGGTGGCGTGTGGGCGCTCCCTGGTGCTGGGGCCCGGCCCGCTGTGCGCCCAGGTCGGGCCGGCCGTCACCCCACCCTGGCGCGGGTGCTCACCTCCACCCGGACGTGGTCGCCTGCCTGTGTCCAGCGGATCTTGCTGAGCACCTCCGGGCAGCTGGCTTTCTGGGGGGGGCAGTGGTTTCTCGCGGGATCTGTGAGAAGCAGGGGGTGGGAGGTGCCGGGAGGAGACGGCGCCACATGGGCAGGTGGCTGTGAGCCTGTGGTGCCGTTGTGGGGAGGGGTCTCCGAGGACAGGACGCTTCTGCGGGTCCTGCCTGCCGCAAGGGGTCAGCCACGTGCACGGGGGGCGGGAGGTGTTCCGGGGAGAGGGAGCAGCACGTGGAGACATCCTGCAGTGGGCAGGGGTGTGGTGGGAGGGGAAGACTTGAGTACCTCCCCGCCCCCAGCTCCCAGACAGGCCACCCTAGGAGTTAAAGCCACGGCGATTCCCGTATTCTCGGATAATCCCATTACACATCTTACTTCCTTTTCCTTGGTGTCGTCAGGGAGGAGAAATCAGGGCACAGCAGCTGCTTTCTGCAGGGTCACCTCAGAACCTTCTAGAAGAAACTGAGCTCTGGGGCCTGACATCTTGGCTACTGTTTTTCGCGGCTACAGTGCAGCGGGTCCTGGTTGACCGAGAAGGGGCGCGGACGTTGTCAGGTGCGGCTGTGACACCCCCAGTCGTGACGGGGATGCTCCTCGGTGGGGGCGGGGATGGGCTGTGGGCCCCGCGCGGAGAGTCCTTCCCTCTGAAGAGTCGTCCAGAGGCGCCGAGAGGCTCTTCCTTTAATTGGACAGATACTCCCGACACTGCCCGGCTTCCCTTTGGCAAAGCCCACACGGGCAGGGGGCCAGCGGGGGACAGGCTGGGACACAGACTCACTCAGCCTTCTCCTGCGCACACAACCAAGATCAAACGGAGATAAAGTCTCCTGGAAGAACAGCGTCCGGGCGACCGTGACCGCGCAGGGAGAGAGAGACGAAGGGTGTCACCTTTGGGCCATCGAAACAGCTTTGCGTCCTGATGCCGTCGGCTCAGCAGCTTCCGGGGAGGGATCCAGACCCAGGGAGGGGAGCGGTCGGAAACGCCACTGGCCCGTCCGGCACCCGAGGAGACGATCACCTCTCTTTTTTTTTCCAAAGACATCGGTGCTGGGTTCCATTAAAGCAAGAGAGAGCGGCCCAGCCCAAATGTCGGCACCAGAAACAGCTGAAAGAATTTTATAATTGGATATTTCAAAAGAAATCAAAGCAGGAATCCTGGGGAAACCTTGTTTCTATGTATGTCGATCGAGAGCTCCTGAGGCAGGCTCTTACTCGCGCTCCAAACCTCACCGGGTCAGGCCTCCCCAGGAGGCTCCGTCCAGGCTCGAGCGTTCTCTGCGGTCCGAGACAAGGAGGCCGGAGCACAGAGTGACTCCCCCCAGGACTCCCCTCACTGCTTTCATGACCTCGTCTGGTCTGACCCCGCCCGTCTGCAAGGCGCCAACCGTGGGGGCTGCTCTCCGGATTTCCGGGGTCCGGTTTCGTTTACTCCAGAGAACGGTCAGCGTGCTCGCTGCCAACGGGAGAGAGAACGCTGGGCGCCGCAGAGGTGACAGTAAGGGGATCCCAGAGCTGGGACTCTTTCCGGCCTTCGTTGGGAAGACAAGGAGTTCACGACTTACGGAGCCGTGCCAGGCCCTGGGGGGGTGAGGGTGAGCCCAGCGGGCGTGCTCTGCCCCTCACGGTAGAGCGGGACCCGCACAGTCAACAGATGGGGTGAATAACGCTCATCAGTAGACTGGGCAGACGGTTGACTGATCCTGCATCCCGCAGAGTAAAACACAAGGTGGTGATTATGTGAGCAGAGTAACTTTGCAGTGTCTACACAGCCAGGACAGGGTTTGACTGGTTCCAGAATAAAGCCTTATAGGCCTTACTGTGTGTACAACTTGATCCCTGGGCACGTCTTTGTTAAACTCGGGTAAATGTTCATGGGGGACTTCACGGGTCAGCTAGCCAAAGACATTACCAACCATTTTCTCCCTTGCACGGCAGAGGAAGCCGCGTAACCATTTCTAGGCATTTAAATATAGGGGTGCCGTCTGGGAAATGCACAAGGAGAGGGAGACGTGACCAGTCCTCCTGCCTTGCTAGCTCTGAACCCCTGACACCGCGTTTGCACATGATCACGTGAGCATGTGTCAGGAGCTGTGGCAGCCTTTTTGTGTGCGTGAGCACAAGTCATTGAGGATGCTCAACACAAGCAGGGGAGACAGCCGGGTCCTGAAACACTAAGCAACGGAGGGAACCGTGGGCCTGCCTGCCCGCCTGTGACTCAACTTTCTGTTATTTGTAGTCAACAGCATATTTAACTGAGATATTTTAAAAGCAAAGACATCCCTTAGGGCACCTGGGGGGCTCAGTCAGTTGAGCGTCTGGCTTCCGCTCAGGTCATGATCTCATGGTTCGTGGGTTCGAGCCCTGCGCCGGGCTCTGTGCTGACAGCTAGCTCAGAGCCTGGAGCCTGCTTCAGATTCTGTGTCTCCCTCCATCTCTGACCCTCCCCTGCTCGCACTGTCTCTCTCTGTCCCTCAAAAATAAATAAAACATTTT
>PISW01012192.1:0-34354 GCA_004023785.1 Mungos mungo | reverse complement strand
CCTCTCATGACTGAGGGCAGAAGACGTGGTTAGAAGCCAGAGCAGGATGCTTCTGTTTCCCCTGCCTCTGCTAGCCCCCACAATCCCCATGATGTGGTAGTTTCTCCTTGGGCTTTCCTTGTCTGTCCTCTCTCCCAGGATCAGAGGATAGGACACCAGACATGACTCACACCTTGAGTACATACCACCTAGCAAATAAATGGTAGCAAAACAAAACAAAACAAAACAAAACAAAACAAAAAAAAAGAAAAGAAAAGAAAATATTTTCTTGATGATCATTCCCTCTAAAAGTCTAAGTTGTCTCTATATCGGATATTCTCAGACTTTCATAGAATTAGATTTTTCTAAATCCAGCAATTTCATTCAACCGGCATCAAGAATAACTTGGTTATACTTTGATTTTTCTGCCTGAAAGTAATACACATTGCTATATTCCTGTTTATTTTCTATTCCAACCACTTTAGATAATGGATTTTTATTTCTTGTGGTACTGCTGGGTCCTTTATAGTTTGATCAAGTGGTCACATTCATTTTAACTACTGATTTTTTTCTCTAGAAGTGAAGTGTCAGCTTAAAATAGGTATAGCATATTATCATATATCTTATATCTTTTTAGAAGAAACTTTTTGAAATCTTTTCGTTACAAAGCAGAAAAAGTGTATGCCCCCCTCAACTTTTGCATAAGAAAGAATATAGCACACAAATAGATCTTAACATGTATTGTAGATTTGTTTACTGGCAATGAAAAAATTGAATGTGGTTTATTTGTGTTCTAATCAAGACCTTAGTTGCAAGTAAAAAAATAGGATTCAAATTGGCTTGAGGTAAAGAAGAATTTATTGTTTTTCCTAACTGACAAGTCCAGGGTTAGAGCAAGCTCATGTATTGCTCTATTCAGTGCCAGAATGATCTGTCTTTCCACCTCTTGGCTCCATGTAACTCTGCTGTAGCTTTCTTTTCCTGAAGGTTCTGTTACAGTGATGATCACGATGACCACCAATAGTAACATGTTTACAGTGTACCAGTTCAAGTGTCCATACAAAAATCAACATTGTTTTCTCAAGAATTAAAAGATCCAGGTCTGACTTTCCTAACTTTAGTTTACCAGCTTGGATCCTGTAATCTTTCTTAATTATCTCCCAAGATTTTACTTGGCCAGGCTCAAATCTTCTGCCTACCTGAAAGGTCTACATGTAGGTTCCACTCCACCTGAAACAGATGGCCTGAGAGTGGAGGGGAAGAGCTCTCCAAGGCAGTCCAAGGTGCCGTTACCATTTGCTCCATATCTTTATCAATCAGCAGCGGGATTAGTCCTCTTCATCTTAGCCATTCTACTGGGTGTGAAATGGTATGTCACTTAGGGCTTTACTTTATGTCCTTTTGTGTGTTTGCTGAGCATTAGTATATCTCTTGTGTTGAAGTGTCCAAATCTTGGGCTCACTTAAAAAATTGCAATGTTTGTCATTTTACTACTGATTTGTAGGCTTTTTTATGTATTATGGTGCAAATCCTTTGTCACATGTGTTATAAATATTTTTCCCCAGTCTGTGGCTTTTTATCAATTTTATTAGTGGTGTCTTTTGAGAAGCATAAAGTTTATATTTTTAGGACAATTCATTTAGTTAATTTTCAAGATTTTGGTTAGTGCTTAGGAACATGATCCATCAAAATTATTTTTGTGTTTGGTGTGAGATAGGGACAACTCTTTTCTGCTTTGTTTTGTTTTCCCCATACAGATATTTAGCTATAGTATAGAAACATTTGTTTTAAAGGCTTTCCTTAGGGAAGCCTGGGTGGTTCAGTCAGTTGAGTGTCTGACTTTTAATTTTGGCTCTGGTCATGGTCTTGGGGTAGTGGGATGGAGCCCCTCATTGGGCTCTTCACTGAGTGTGGAGCCTGTCTGGGATTCTCTATTTATCTCCCTCTCTCTCTCTGACCCTCACTGGCTTGTGCTCTCTTGCTCTCTCTCGAAATAAGTAAATAAGCATTAAAAAAAATAAAAATAAAAAGGCTTGCCTTGGTTCACTGAGTGAACTTGGCACCTTAGCTGCAAATCAATTGATTGTATATGCGTGGGTCTATTTCTAGAGTCCATTCTGTCCAAGTATCTGTTTGTATGGCAGTGCAACACTATAGTCTTGAAATCAGGTGGAATAATGACTCTAGTTTTTTCTCTTTCTTTCAAGATTCCTTTAGCTATCTTAGATCCTGTAGGATTCTATAACATTTTAAAAATAAATTTGTCTCTTTCTTTAAAAAATACTTGATGAAGCTTTAATTTAATTTATTTATTTAATTTTATTTATCCATTTATATTTATTACTTATTTATTTTAATTTTAGTTTTATTTATTATTATTTATATATAATTATTTATTTATTTAATTCCTATTGGAATTATATTGAATCTACAAACTAACAAAGAGAATACTCATTATAATAATCCATGAGCTATTATAACTTTCAACTGATTTAAATCCTTTTAAGTTTCTCTCAGTTGGGTCTCATAGCATTTTGGTGTAGAGATCTTTTATGCCAGATCAGGTTTCTCAACCTTGGCATTACTGACTTTTTAGACCAGATAGATCTTTGTTGTGGGATGCCATCTGTGCTTTGTAGAATATTTAACAGCTTCCTGGCATCTGTCTGTTAGACGCCGGAAATACCTTCAGTTGTGAGAAACAAAAATGTTTCCAAACATTTGCCAAATGTCCCTGTAGGGACAAAACCACCTCCATTTGAGACCGATATGCTTGATTGTGTCTTAGCCATTTAATTTTTTTAAAGGCAATTTATTTATTTTGTGCATGAGAAAGAGAGGGCTGAGGTGGGGCTTGAACTCACAAACCGTGAGATCATGACATGAGCTGAAATTAAGAGTAGGCTGCCCAACCGACTAAGCACCCAGGCACCCCTATTGAGATATTTTTAATAACCTATCAAGTGATCTAACCAGATGAATGTTTCATGTGCACTTGAGAAGAATATATTTTCTATCATTGTTGGGTGTATCATTCTATAAATGTTAGTTCTAATCTGTTGATAGTGTTTTTCATATCTTCTATATCTCCACTGCTACAGAAGTCCACTTCCAGTTAATGCCAGCATGTCATGCAAAATTATTTGTAAATCATACTCTTAAGGTTTTCCTCCCAAATAAAAATTGATCATAGAAACTTTTCCTGAAAGCTTAGATGTAGGTTGAGGGGAGAACAGGACCAGAAGAAGTGTGAACATCTTGTTTATATAACTTCCTTTGGCTTTTAGGAGATACTCCAAAAATAAGTACATTCAAGTTGAACGTGTAATGCCACAATGTATAATCTACATTTTGAATTGATCTCATAAATCTCAGCTCATAATGAGTTTCTCAATTCCTAATTTCTCCCAGTGTCCAGTAATCAGATGTTCAAACCAGGAACTGTGTCTCAAAGGAGAACGACTTTCCAAAAACTGGGTTGCATTTGTTCCAGAATTCTGAGGCTTTGTTGTAAATTTCCTATCAAAGCAGCTACAGTCTCCATAGATCATATGTATAGAGGATTTAAATATCACTGGGGCTGCTGGATCATAGAGGCAAAAATGGAAATGTTACTTAAACTTCAGTCTCTGTTTCCTGTAGAATCTCTTCTCTTCTTTCTAGGCTCCACCACAAGTGGACAGGCAAGTCTTTAGATCATTCAGAAATGTGATATACATGTTTTCCAAATACTAAGCATTGTGGTCTTTCAGGAAAGATTACAAGATGCAGAAACATGTACTTCATTAAGAAGCGAAATCATGATATGTTGAAGACCATTTTACCACCCTCCACCCCCAGACCCTTGAATGAATTGATAGACCCCTGTATTTTCCAAGGATTTATGATTAATCTTCTGATATCTCACCAAAGCATCTGGAATATTGACATTTCCTCCTTTTCCAGTTCAAATAGCATGATGTCAACATATAGTAAGATGTCCTGTAGATTGATGAGATGATCCAAGTTCCTGTTTATTAAATGACAGCAATGAGTCAGAGTTGGCATAGTTCTGGTGTAAAATGCTATCAGGTACTGTTGTTCCTTCCAAAAGAACAAATTGCTTCTAAAGTTCTCTCTTTCTTAGTTGAGGGAAAAACTCATCTGTAAAGGTATGATGGGCTCTGATCATACGCCCCAGTCAAGAGAGCAGCAATTGCAGTGTGGCTTTCTGACTGAACTTATTATAATCCATTGTTACTCTTCAATACTCATCAGTTTTTCACGTTGGCTTTAAAAAACATTAAAGATATGATAAGAGTTGTTTTTCTGTCTCTCCCTCTATGGTATTCTAGGGTCTATGAGGGTTATAATTTTATTTTGTTATTTACCACTGTATTGTTAATATTTAGAACCCTATTTGGCAGTGATCAGTGACCATCAAATATTTGTTTAATTAATGAATATTTTGACATAAATAAATTGAAAGATGTTTGAAAGAATTACAAGAAGTACAGTTAGAGATATAAATAGGGGATTATACTTTGAAGGTATTTTTACACAGAGGATTTTAGAATTTCTTATGTAAATACTGGGGAGTGACTCAATAAGCTTTAAGGTAATGTGATGATTTATGTTTTAGAAATATGATTAAGATGTCAAAAAAGGAGATACTTTAGAAGGCAAAAAGCCCGAAAATAGGGAGACCTAGGAAACAGGACACATTGGAAATAATCCTCTAGGCCTTCATAGTAGTCTTGAGTCTCTATTCATCATTCAGTCATTGTTGCATAATAGGTTAACTTAACATCCTTTTGTGATCAAAATTCTTAGTAAGAATAGAAATCAATTTTCTTAACTTTGTTATGAAAAATTACAGCAAGCACCATACTTAGTGATAAAGCATTCAAGTATTCCCATTAAGGGAGGAAGAAAAACTGATGAAGATGCCTACCAAGAAAGCAAAGCAGTAGTCCCCAGAGCGCTCAGCTGGCTGCTGACCTGGCATTCGTGGCAAGGCTGCTTCTTCCTCGCTGTAAACAACTTCAGAGTCCATCCACAGCAGCCAAAGTCCCTGGGAATGACTATGATGGAGTGAGCAAGACCAAGGCTATCCCTTAATCATTTCTGAGCACAGAAAAATAGAAGGACCCTCACTGCGCAAATCACAAAACATGCAAGCCTCCATCTCTGCATGCTACATGAGCCACTGCTTTTTTTTTTTTTTTTTTTTTTTTGATTACAGTGTTAGTCCCACTTCATTCCACCTGCCTCCTAGCCAGGGAAGTTCACAGAAAACGATGTGCTCTTTCTTGCTCTTACTTATTTTCTTTCTCTTTCTTTCTGATAGGAATAATATTTTCCCATTTAGTCTGACAAACAACTGACCTTCTTTTTAACTCAGTTCAGGAATTAACTCTTCAGTGAAACCTTCACTGACTGACTCCTAAATGGAGCTTACTTCTTCCCTCTTTGGACCCCCACTGTTTTTATTAAGGCACCGATCAACCTCAAATGAATACATTTATTTATTTACATATTTCTTTCTCCATAAAAGTACATAATATTTCTTATTCTTTTGTCTTCATCACTCAACAAAATACTTAACATATAACAGTGTTTGATTATACCGAGTCAAATACGTCGGATTGAATTGATTTGAAGATAAACTGAGTAATCTAATGGAATGAACACAGGATCAGAAAGCAAAAAATAAAACAAACCCACAGCTATTTAGTTTCACCTACACTAATGACGGTCATTTGTAGAGTCACTTAATCTCTGTGCATTTTTGTTTTGTAATGTGTAAAAATGAAGGTGTGTGTTCATATTGGTTCACTTCTAACATCACTTTCAGTGTCAAAACTCAATGATTCAGACTGATGCGCTTCATGTTTGCCCTTTTTAGGAGAGTTCTATACTTTGTATACGGGCACTAATGCATTCCGAGACACAGAAGATCAAAGTGATCATTGATAATAAGTCTTTTATTCAATCACTAAGGGCTAACTAAGAAACCTGACGATGAACACTCGAACATTTCTCAAGGCCATCAGATCTTTCACACTGACTTAAAAACAAACAGAAGTATAGTTTAACAAGCTTTTATGCAAGTGGAATTCATACAATGAACTTGGGGGTCAATTATATTACCTCGATTACAAAAAGGTTTACAATACAAGGCCGCCTTGAAATCTATGATTTATTGAAATGCTTTCAAAGCTTACATAACATACAATTAACCTGTGTCATTAAAGGATAATTCTCTTTCCATATTTTGTATTAAAAAATCTTTAGTTTCCAAGAACCAGTTATCATCACAATGTGATTTCAAATGACTTAAATTGCAACAATAGCTTTAGCATTATGAAGATGATGTTTATAAATGATTGAACTGCTTTTGAATGGCTTCTGCAAAGAGCTATACTAACTCATAAAACAAGGAACTTCTTGTGGTCAAAATTATGCTGTTTTCTCAAGCTACTTTTATGAGACAAGTGATTTTTTTAATACCGGAAGGTGGAAAGAACAGTATATTTTATTCAAAGTAATCTAAAGATACAAACAATATGCAATTTTATCAACCAATATGGATGTACTTATAAAATGTACATCAAGATGGTGAGGGCAAGGAATATGTCATTCCAAGGTGGTTTCTACAGGCTTACATTAATTAGAGCCTTTATGTATGGCCAATGTACTCTGAAGAGTGACCAGGGCTTCAGGTCATAGACATTGCCTTTGATGAGTTATTGTTGTGACTCTGTGTGCATACAAATAAGGCATCTATAAACACTATGGAATTTTCCCAGCTGAAAAAATTGCTGTAATTATATTCAAATGACTATCAAGGCCTTTAAAATTACCTTCTGTAAAAAAATACATTAACTTTGAGTAAAGAATGTCATTTATGTAAATATAAAGTCTTAGATGTATTCAGATTGAGATTTGAAGAGTGATTATTATTCCTCAAAGCACAGAAGATATTTCTACTCTTTTGTTTTTGGTGTGAGGCCATGATAAATGTGCTAAAACCTTAAAAGTGTAGTACTGAAATATTTCCGGAAAACAAAGCACTTAGTCTCTCTAACCAAGGACATGTTCCTATATGAAAACATTGGAATCACCTCTAGGTCATAGGAAAATTGGTATTTCTAGTGGAACAAGTGATCAACACTGCCCTCAGGTGTTCTGGATTTCTTTATGCCATGGTGGGTTAGTTTCCTACCGCTACTGTAACAAATTCCCACAAACATAGTGACTTAAAACAGCACGTTTATTATATTACAGCTGTGGTCAGAAACCCAAATCAAGTCTCACTGAGCCAAAATCAAGGTGTCATAAGGCTGCATTCTTTCTGAAGCTCCAGAGGAGAATTGGCTTGCTTTGCCTGAAAAGCCTCCTAGCAGCTGAGGCTAGAGGCTGCCTGAATTCCTTGGTTCGTGATCCCTAGTCCCATCTTCCAAGTTCATTACTCCAACCTCCCTCTGTTGCCATCATCACTTCTTTTCCTGTCTCCCATACTTGTGCCTTGCCTTTATAAGGACCCTGTGATTACATTGGGCTCATTTAGATAATTAATCCAGAAAAATCTCCCCATCTCAATGCTCTTAATTTAATCATATCTGCAAAGTCCCTTTTACCATGTAAAGTAACATATTCATAATTCTGGGGATTAGGGAATGGACATCTTTGAGGGGCTACATTTTCTATCTTCTATGCATACACTCTTTTACAGTCTGGTGAGGCCCTTGGTTTCCTTCTAAAATTAAGATTTTAAAATGTATAACATAAAGAACATAAGATTACAATGGGGAAATTATATTAAAATACAATAATACAGTGTGGACTTCTAAAATTATTGCATTAAATAATAATTGCAATGGTTAATAATAACCATAATAATTTCAAAGTAATATAAAACTGTTCAGTGCAACAACTGTTATTATGTAATATAAAAATATCTGTCATTTCTGCTGTACTGCTAATAGTGCGCTGGGTTTTTTGTTTGTTTTGGGTTGGCTTCCTCCAATTAACAATTCAAGGAAATGCTAAACTTCAATATTAGGCAAAAAATATAATTTGTATTTCTACCCACAATCTTGTACTATAGACTAAGAAACTCTGGTGTACACACACAGAAAAAGAGATTTATGACTTGTCTGTGTGGATGTATGTGTGTGTGTGTCTGTGTATGTGAGAGAGACAGAGATTTCCATTGACCATTGTGAGCTGAAAAACTTGCTATTATTTTTTTTACATATTTACAATTTTTCAACTGTATTTTCTTTTTCCTATCATTTGACTACTAACTGAAAAGTAAAATAAACTAGATTATAGATAGTCTTTATCAGAAATCTACATTATGAGATTCTCATTCTGTTCAACATTTGACACTAAGATGTTTATAGACACATGACGAATTCTTCTGTGTATTCACAGATCATACCAATTCATTTTATTAAGCCCATTTATTAAGCAATGGGCTTTCTTATAGCTCATTAATGTGTATAGGAGCTGACATTTGCACAGGAGCTTATGCTTAACTTAGCATAATAACACGTACATATCTTAGAACGTGAAAGCAAAATCCATTTTAAATATATTGTGGTTCAATCATTTCTGGGTTTTGTTAGTTAATTGTTCTTTACAGGTTCACATAATAAGTAAGCTTATGTTTTCTGCAATCCAAAACAAGAGTCTTAGGCTATAAAGACTTAGGAGAGGATGAAAGTTTACCTTCTAAATCATATTTTTTATCTCAAAGGATTGGACCAATAATGTAGCAGTCTTTTATTTTTTACTTGACTTTATTCCTTGATAGTCCATAGCCCTAACAAGCAGGCATAACTTAATTAATTATAGTTACTTACATACATACACTAAATATACACATCTAACAAATGAAATGGTGAAAAAAGCATTAATACTTCCAGTCCCTGGACACTCAGTTATTTAGGCCAAAATATTCTACTTTGATGCTGAAGTTAGAGCTTAACATAGGGACACTTGAGAATTGGATTTACTGAGTTTTTGTAAAGTTTTTTATAGCCATACTATAAAAATAATCTGTGTCAATCTGTGTTCCACTTAGTCATTGGGGCCTGCTTATATCTGCTTATATTTATACTTTCTAATCACTGATTCTGCTTCCATTTTGATTATCTTTATGGTTAATGGGTTATTGTATGCTAAGTGCAACTGTTCAACCAAGAAAGTAGATTCACAGATATAAGGGTCACCTGGGAATGTATTTTGCATGGCAGAGCCCTTAAGCACTATTTTAGCTTTATGTATTTGTGGACATGGTGAATACTTGCAAAAAAGAAATGTTTTACAATAACGATAGAAATACTGAGATGCAGCCCTGAAACATTTCATATCAACTTGTCCTTACTGACATTGTCGTGACCTTACTCCCCCAAGTTTTCCGGTACTAATCCAGGGGTTAGTACTCTTCCGTTTTTAGTAGTTTCAAATTCTGTAATTTGTGGTGGAGAGGGGGAGAATCTGTGTGTGTGCGCGCGTGTGTGTGTGTGTGTGTGTGTGAGTTGCAATTTACATAAAATAGAAGGCTTCCATGAGGAACCAGTTTGAGAATATTTGAAAATTGCTAATAAGACCTGCCATATGAATGTCCTATTTTTACTTAACTGTAGACATTTCCTATAAAGAAAGGAATCTCCATGTTTATTTTTATCACTTTATTTTTTGAGGAGACTCACAGACTTAAATTATTTTCACATCACTGAGAAATTCAAGATCTCAACTATTGGGAAGATATGCGAATTGGGCACTAGATAATACATTTCTTTGATCAAGTAACGAGATAAAACTGAGTTACTCTGGGAGTTAGGTGACATTTGCTAAGTGGAATGTTATGGTTAGATTAGAGAAAGTAAGTACAACTTGAGAAATGTCTCTTCTAATTTATCACTAAGTATTACAATTTTTGGCAATGATTTGCCAGCGGTACGTTCAAGTGTAACTGCATATGATAAAACAAAAAGATTGAGTACTATAATTTAAAGAGTTTGAAAATTACAAACCTGATAGTATATTTATCACAATTTGCCACACTTAGTGTTCATTTATCAAATATCTATTAAAAACCACTGCTTAAGGTCCACTGATCCGGGCACTGGCAAGACAAAGATGAACGAACCCTCCATGCTTCGGCTCCGAATTCATAGATTGCTCAGAAGTCTGCAAAAGAACCAAGCGAAACCACAATACCTTCCATAAAGTGACATAATAGATATGTGTATAAAGTGCTCTGGGGTCAGAGAGCGAGGTATGATTTTCTTTTCTTTTCTTCTCTTTTTTTTTTAACGTTTATTCATTTTTGAGAGACAGAGACAGAGCACAAGTCAGGGAGGAGCAGAGAGATGGAGACACAGAAGCAGGCTCCAGGCTCTGAGCTGTCAGCACAGAGTCCCACGCAGGGCTCAAGCTTATGAGCTGTGAGATCATGACCTGAGCCAATGTCAGACACCTGACCGACTGAGCTACCCAGGTGCCATGAGGCATAGTTTTAATGTTAAAATATTTACCAAGCTTTTCGAGAAAGAATTGTATTTTACTTAAGCATAACGTTTCGGAAAAACAAATCTGTCACTGACTGAGTTCGTGCAAGATGTTTGTCTTTTTGAACCTCAGTTGTAACAGTGATAATAGGGATAGCTAATATCTATGATGCGCTTACATCATATTACTTATTACTTATATATTAATGTTGTAATAATCATATAATATACATTATGATGCTTATTAGATATTACTTATCTGTAATCCAACAATGCTTTGAACTAAGTACCATTAATATTGTTCCCATTTTACACATGAGAAAAATTGAGAGAGAAGTTAAGTAGCCTGGCCAAGTTCATAGCTAATACAGAGCAGAGCAGGGATCCAGATCTAGGGAGTCCAACTCAAGAGGCTAAGCTCATAGCTGTTACACTTTATCGTCTCTAGTGAGTACGATAATAATATATCTATCTTAATTTGATGTTTGGACTTAACAAGCCAGGCACAAATAAATATTATTCCAGGTGCCTATATAGTTCCTTTCAATCTTTTCTCATTTCTTTCTACCTCCTTTTTCTCTCTCCGAAAGAACTAGAAGAATGTCCATTTGCAGATCATCTATCTTACAAAATTTCTATGTGCAAATCATCATAAAAGAGCTGTATAGGAATCAGTAAGTTTCTCCTGAGAGGCTCTGAAATGAGAAGGGGCTTAGGTGAAGACAGGCTTAAGTCAATAAAGAGTGAGCTCTGGGGCATTGAGTTGACTTCCCACATGCTTGCTTTCTGCATCAGACACATACTATCCGACTCCTAAAATATGAGTTTTCAAAATGAGTTACAACACACTGTACATTTTTATATTCTAGTTTATGTGACATTTTCCACAGAGGCATGATTATTATGCCATAGATTTGGGGTTTATTTACTACACATTATACTTAACCATGCACATCTTGTTAAAAACATTATATAGGTATATATCTATTAGTCTATTTACTCAGAGATTCAGTTAACACATTGACAAGGAGACTACACCGGATCATTCACCTTTTTACATTTCCCGAGATGTGCTCCCAGTTAGGGGAGAAAAGGAAAGGATCACACACTGAAGCTCTAACTTCTTCCACCTCATAACATGGAAATTTTCCAGTGTTACTGTGAGCACTGAATGTGAAAATGCATATGATGTATTGACACATAAGAATGCACTATATTAGTCAGGGTTTTCCAGAAGAGAGAGAGGCAGAGACAGAGAGAGATGATGAGGAATTCGCCACACAATTATGAAGATGAGAAGTCCCACAATAAGCTGTCTGTAGGCTGGAGATCCGGGGAAGATGGCAGCATAATTCAGTCCAAGGCCGAAGGCCTGACGACCAGGGGAGTCTGTGGTGTATGTCTCAGCCTGAAAGCAGGAGAAAGGCCAAGTTCCAGCTCAGAAGCCAGACAGAAGAGGTGAGTTCTCCTTTCCTCCACCTTTTGTTCTGTTCAGTTTTCCAATTGGTTGGCTGCTGCCCACACGATTTAGAGAGCACAGTCTGCTTTCCTGGGTCCACTAATTCAAATACTAATGTCGTCAGGAAACACCCTCATAGGCACACTCATTAAATAATGTTTAATCAAATATTTGGGCACTCTGGGCACTCTGTGGTTCAACGATGTTGACACATAAAATTAACCATTACAACTCCACCCCTTGTCAGCTTGGCATCTGTATGGATATTTTTGGTCCATGCAAATATATTTTCTTTCTCTATCAGTTTTAATGTGTCTATCTTAGTGTAGAACTACTTAAAAATTTTGCTCATATACTATAAAATTTAAAGACAGAAAATGAACATATAGGAAGTATAAATTTCTCTCTTACCCTTTTATACTCCAGCCAATTCCCTTCTCTAGAGGCAAGTGCTATAACCAGTTTCATATTGTTTACACAGTTTTGAGGGGTGACTTCAAACATTTAAGAAAACTTGGCTTTATAAAGATTGGCATTTAGTCGTTTGGAGGGGATTTACCAGAGAAGTTCATATCATGGCTGTATTCCTTCACTATCAGGAGTTGTGAATAGTGAAGCAAAAAGGTGCACAGTCAAGAAGGCTGAGTTCTAGTCCTGTTTCTTTAATTTGGCTCTGGCCAACTTTGGTCAGGCTACTTAAGTTCTCTGATTTAAGGTATACAATAAAACGTTTAACTAAATGATTAGCTAGCTGTATAGTGCTTCTTAACTGTTCCATTTTATGATTCCTCATGTAACTCAGCACATTTTAGTAACAGTGCCTAAGGTCTGCTCCAACAAGAAATTTACTTTAAGCAATTCAGATTAGTCATCACATTTTCTCTTAACGTGGTTGTTGAGATTGTGACCAAGAGGTTTTCACGCTGGGGAAATAATGAAAACCCTGGAAAATGTGACCAGGTCTAATGAAAGAGCACGTCTTTTTCTTTAGAGGAAAGCGTTACTCTAAAGTGAGAAATTCTGCAAAGATTAAGACTTCGATGGAAATTAGGGGTATTCTAAATTGTGGTATGTGTAGCAACTGGATGACTTAAGGTTATTGGACTGATCTTTGTAACTGTTAGAATAATTCATTCCTGGGCTAGTTAGGAAATCTATTAAAACCCTAACCTTATGCAAAAGGAGAAAGGAAAGTTAGATTTAATTTAATTTAGAAACGTTGAGAATGCTTCATTTCATATCCACTAGTGTGATGAAAGGGAAATTCTCCTTTATGTTCCGGAGCTGATAAAATTAAATTTTAGACACAGGCTTACCAAGAATGTTTCTCAACTCCCCACGGAGTTTAATCAAAGAAGATATGTAACTTCCAGGTAAGATAGCAAAATAGTATATGCTTGTTTAGCTTCCCTACCTGAACTTTAAGTAGAAAGAAAAAATGAACAAAACAAAACAACTGGAGAAGAAAATTTTCCAATACTGAAATTAGGGAACAACCAGTTTCATACAAACACCTTAAATAATATCTACCTTACAAACACAATGAGGAACCAAATTGAAAAACAACTTTGCAATATACAAATCTGTAATTCTGAATCCAGAGCAAAGTGCCAGAAGTGAGGAAATTCAGAAAGACTCCACTTCCAAGCCAATTCTGAGGGTATTAGGATTGTGGGTGTGACTTGGCCGTGAGCAAGATGGAGGACCTCTACTGGAAATCTGTTTCTTCACTGAAGAGCAGGTGCCATTCAGGATGGACAGAAGGAGGGCACTTACCACACCACTGAGGTGTTTGCCTGTGCCGCTGGAGGATGTGCCCACCATGTTTGGGAAATGCCCCTCCCTCAGCCCACTCGCCATGCTTGGCACAATCCACTCTAAGTCCCCTTTCTATAACTCTGTGATGCCTGTGGCCCTCCTAAACCTCCAGTGAGCCTGGACAAGTCATCATCAGTGTGAACAATGCACGGTCTGTGTAACTTCATCTCTCTATGCTGCCCCTGCTGCCTGGGATGAATTTCTTCTAGTAACATGTACCTGTTGCAATCTTACCCAAACTTCACGGTCCACCCATAAGCAACTTCGTCTGTAATTCTTTCTCAATCCACTGACATTTTTTTAGGCCTCCCAAACACTTTTTCTCCTAAGTGCTTCATGCTTTATTCTTTTACGACATTTCATGTGCTCCCTCCTAACACAGTTATTTCTGCTTATAATTCCTTAAGGTGCAAATCATGCTGTTTTTGTATTGGTTTATTTCTAATATCTCCAGGTACAGTTATTTGCATAAAATAATCACTCTGTAATTACTGATAAATCTGTATTTTCATTTTTAAATTTGAGAATCATATGAACAATAAAAGTCTTTAACTTCTGAAAGGTTTGTTTTTCTGGGCAGTGCAAGTCTCAACATAGCAAAGCACATCTTTCAAGGTCCTGGAATTCATCACTGTGAAGCAAATGGGCCCTCCGTTCCCTTAGACTTTGCCTGACCTCCAACATGATGAATACAACCCTTATCCTTGAAGGTCTTATTACAGCTCAGATGGCTGAAAATTCTCTCTCAAATATTCAATTTATCTTACATAACTTGCGTCATCTTTTCTAAGTAAATTGCTTACATATTATTGTATCATTTGAACAAAATTGCAGGCACAATTATTTTGTAAATTTCCTTGCTCACATTCATTTTTACAGTATTATTTTTTCTTTATTATCTTCTCTGATATGCTATTTCACACACACAAGAGTATCTACATATATATAGTTAAAAAGCACGATAATTAGAGGAACAGCCATGAATCTGTCACCGAGATTATGGATTATTTAAATATCTCACATCCATCTACATATTCTTCCTCTGATTCCTCTGCCTCTGTCGCATTAGCTGGATTTTGTATTTATCATTTCCATGCTTTTTTCTCTTAAACATTTTATCTGGAAATAATTTCAAATTACACAAGAGTTGCAAGGATAGCACAGAGAACACCCACATACGTATGTATACTTACACTTACGTATGTACTTACGCACACAACATACATGGGCAGCAGCCCCCCTCCCCACCGCATTGCTTTCTGTTGCCTGCGATCAGTAGTGGTCCAGAGGCAGCTGGTCCTCCCGTGAGTGTATAGTCAGAAGGGCACAGTCATCGCTGGCTATGTCACGGTGCCTACGTCATTCACCTCACTGCATCTCATCGCATAGGCATTTTGTCATCTTACATCATCACAAGAAGAAGGAGGAATACAGTCCAATAAGATATTTTGAGTGAGAGAGAAACCCTATTCACAGAACTTCAATTATAGGATATTGCTATAATTGCTCTATTTCATTATTAGTTATTATTGTTAATCTTGTACTGTGCCTAATTTATAAATTAAACTTTATCATAGGTATGTATTACAGGAAAAAGCACAGTATATATGGGCTTTGGTACTATCCATGGTTTCAGACATCCACTGGGGGTCTTGGAATGTATCCCCCATGGATAATATATATATATATATATATATATATATATATATATATATATATAGAGAGAGAGAGAGAGAGAGAGAGAGAGAGAGAACTAATATATATTTTTTCTCAGAATCTTTTGAGCATAATTTGTACATATCATTGCCTTTTTCTGCCTTTAAATATTTCAATATGGTTTCTTAGGAATAAAGATTTTTTTTTTTTACATAACCGTGGGACAATTTCCAACTTTAGTATATTTAATGCTGATATACTACTATTATCTAACTTACTACTCATATGCTCAAATCTTTATTTTGGTTTCTGATTATATATATAGGTAATAGTATATAAAATAATATCTAATACAAACTTTTAGATATTTTTTATTTTTAAAATTTTATTTATTTTTCAGAGAGAGAGAGAGAGGGCATGTGAGCAGGGAAGGGGCACAGAGAGAGGCAGAGGATCTGGAGTGGGCTCTGAGCTGACAGCAATGAATCCTATGTGGAGCTCTAAGCCATGAACTATGAGGTCATGACCTGAACTGGAGTTAGATGCTTCGTGGACTGAGACCCCAGGTGCCCAAATCTTTTACTATTTTTATATAATTTATATAATCCTCCTAGTCCAGTGGTTCCCATGTGTCTTTGCAATTTTATATAATTAGCAAAATATGTGATTTAATGGAGGGACACAAGGCTGAGAGTAAAGAGAGCTACTGACAATCACTCAACTTTAAGAATTTCATCAAAGTCATTTGCTCTCTTGATTTTTCAAGTCTGCTTTGTGACGTGAAGCATACCGTTTAAACTTTTTGGGCCTTCGTTCCCTTTTAAGAACTTTTTTTTGTGGACATAATCATCTGGGGACTATAGTCCCCATACATATACTGTATGTATAACAATTATCGGACTCAAGAATTCTCTTCCCCCAAAACAGATGAAGAAACAGAATGTCATAGAGGTCTGTCTGCATTCCAAAAGTCCCAGTCTAAGAGAAGTCAGAATAAGCATCTGAACTTAGATCTGACTGCAAGGACAAGTTGCTTTTAACTGCTTACTAGATCCAAATCAGACATGTTATTTGAGCGCTGAAATGCTCCACCATCTTGTCCCACCATGAGTGTTACTCCTGGTCCCGGTGTCTCCACTCTCCCTCTCCCTTCTATCTTTAGTCTTCTTACCTCCCCTGCACCTCCAACAGTGCTCTTTCCTGTCACAGGGTTTCCCCCAGGACTTTCCTGTCTTCACCTTCTTTATCTATGTCGACATCACCACATCTCACTTCATGGCCCATCTCTTTGCGCCTCTTTCTCTGACTGTTTAATGGTCTTTAGTTCTCCTGAATTCTTGCACATCTACTACTTTTATCACCATTTTGCTTCTTTATTATATTTTCCCCCTAAGACTTTAACCGTTTTCCATATTTTTAAAAGGTCTCTAGTCTAACTGTATCTTAATGGTATGAATTATACCATACATGTCTTTTTATCACACTTTATCATTGTTTTTAGGCTGGGCATAAAATAAAAGCCTAATTCGTACTGACTAAATTCCTTTTTCAAATTGATTTGCAAAGTATTTGTAAAGTTAAAAACATGACACAAGCATATGTTAATATTATTTCCAAATTTTTGTCTTTATTTCTCCTTATCCAAAAAGATTTTATGCAATGGTTCACCAGCTTTCAATTGTCTTTCCAAAAGCATGGTCTTCATTGTTGACTGTAGACCAACAATAAGAGCCTTTCAATAATAATGGCCAATACTGCTCATTAAGTACCCATAATATGCTAAACATTATAATCTAATCTCATAAACCCCAAAGAAATGGAAATTACTTCATCATTGTACATACATCACCTACAATCCCCAAACAATTTATCAAGAGAGCCACTGCTTATAGATACAGGAATCAAATATCAAGGATATCAAAGACTTGTCCAAATCGACTTCAATAAAGGCAGAAATTATTGTCACAAGCCATTACAATCTGATTTTAAAATCTCTGATGCCATACTTCCTTCAACTTTTTATCATGTAATTTTAAAGCCATATTAGACAGGGGCCCCTGGGTGGCCCAGTCGGTTAAGTGGCTGACTTCAGCTCAGGTCATGATCTTACAGTTTGTGGGTTCCAGCCTCGCGTCAGGCTCTGAGCTGTCAGCACAGCCTGCTTCTGATTCTGTGTTTCCTTCTCTCTCTGACCCTCCCCCGCTCATACTCTGTGTGTGTCGCTCTCTCAAAAATAAATAAACGTTAAAAAAAACTATATAGGCAATGCAGCACAGCCAATAGGTACTTTTTTCCTTACATATTGTATGGGAAGACAGTTGTTGAGGTTAAAGAATATGCTTCTTTTGCTTACTTTTTATAATATCTCTATTAAGCTTTTTGATAATGTTTTAAATTAGAGGAAGTGACCTAGGTAGGAAAGAATTCAATACAGACATTAAAAAAAAGAGTGTTCCTTCTTCATTCAAATCATACTGGCATGCAAAATTATTTTAGTCCAAAGTATGATTATTTAACCTAACAGAATAGAAAAATCTTGGTCTTTTCTTTATGTCATATTCTAATGTGGAATTTTTCAAACATGGATAATAGAATGGTCATTGCATACTACACATTCATATTTGTGAATCTAGCCTATTCTGTACTTTGTAAGGTCCAAAGTGTTGGTTAAACACACAGATGGAGGCTGCAGTAAATGGATAAAAGTCTAGCAGATATGCTTTAATCTCAGTCAAAAGAACCTGAGGCAACAAAATACAGATAGACTTAATTATTTTTAGAGAACTTCCCAGAAATAACTCATCCTGGACAATGCTTGTAAGATAGTTTGCTGATTACATTAACAAGCCAGGAAGCCACAGATCCTGGAAACTAAAGAAGATAAAGTATTATCTTGGAAACTCTAACCTGTCTGCGAGATAGTGTTATAGTGACAGATGTTAATAACTGATAAAGAAAATTCAAACGGCAGTGTGGGAGTAGGACTGGTGTGTGACGAGGGAGAGGGGCTCTGATTCTAGACAGTTCGTCCAAGTTGTTCAGATAAAACTCTCTCTAAAATTCAGAAAGTCATTTTACGAGAGTGCTAAACTTGGCAGATATGCCTTAGGAATATCTTACCTGGCAAGTTACAATAATAAGCTCAATAAGCAACATTTTTCTATAAGATTTACTTCTCAGAATCATCAGGCAGGATTAGCCTGTTAAGATAATTGGCTCCAATTATTAGGCCAGAATAATATTAGCATCTTCTTCATTCACAATAAACAAATTGAAATTCAGTTTCTCACAGTAATGTGATTCAGAATCTTGAAGTGAGCACTTAAAATTGGGTTTTGGGAAATGGAAGCATGAGGTCCAGGGCCTGATCCATGGTGGTCTTACCTGAAGCAGTTCCTGCTGTCACCCTTACACCAGAGCTCATGCCCAAGATACAGAACTGAGTAATAAAGGGTGGGGTTTCATTATGCTTATCATGTCTGTGACCTGGAAATTGGTCTGACTCTAAAGGAAAAAAATCACAGATACTGTTATATCTCTTCCCTTTATGAGGAGAATGGAAAGGAAAGTCCTATAAGTGTGTAATTTTATTGCTGAAGGTAGAGAAACAATGATTCTATGTTGATTTTGATTAATGTTGTCTAACAGCATTTGCTACAATTGGTTTAAATAGGATTACACAGAGTGAATATATATATTCATAAAATATTTGAATTTTGATTAATGGATATCAAAGCACAGATACTTTTCTTCAGACTCCCATATGACTCACTACAGAAAATTCTAAATTAAATGTCCCCTAAAAGAATCTTCACTGACAAAGAAATATTTTAATTATACATACGCTTAATCTTTGATGGATGTACTTCTTTTTTTTAAACCTATCTCTCTCTCTTTTTTTAAGTTTATTAATTAATTTGGGGAAAGAGAGAGCACATGGGTGGGGCAGAGAGAGAAGGAGAAAAGAAGAGAGAATCCCAAGCAGCTTCCACACTGTCAGCACAGAGCCTGATGTGGGGCCCTAACTCATGATCCATGAAATCATGATCTGAGCCGAAATCAAGTTAGACGCCCAACCAACAGAGCCACCCAGGTGCCCCTGACGGATGTATTTGTTAAGTTACTCACATATGTAATGTTTGTGTTTACAGGTTTGTGGAAACCCAGCTACATGTATCCAACAGACTTTTGAGTTTCAATTGTCTTGAAGCGTATTTGTCTTATAACATTGGGACTAAGACCTGCTGGTTTCATAATGATGTTATTATATTTGGAGGTAAACTAGCATCAAAGATACTATTGATCTCAGCCAAAAAAGATAAAGGTGTAGAACAATTTGCTTGCTAGTTGTAATAGGTATGAATATAGTCAAATTGTCTTTGCCCATCAAAAACAAAGCAAAGCAAAGCAAAGCAAAACAAAACAAAACAAAAAATCCAAAACATTTGATTCTGAAGTCTCCTCTTTAAGGGACTTTTTAGGAAGTTGCAAATGCCCCGGGCTTCCATTTATTCATATTTAAACTTGCTGCCTCTTTCTGTTCCTTATTTTGCTCTGATAATTGATCTTATTGCCTAGTGAAATGAACTATTCTGGCTTGATATCTATCTCTACCAACCTTAGTAGAGAAGCAGTCTAAAGTAGGAGAAATCCATACCGTGTAATTCAATTCCATCTGGTTCTTAAATTGGGAATTGCCAGACATTCCGGTTTACACTAGAGCATGATAGATTCAAAACTTCTAAAATGGACTCTGGAATACAGTTAACCTCAAGAAAAATACTAGAGTAGAGCTAGGTTTTACACTAAGTCAAATCCAGAACCAGCTGTCTTGACTCTATTCAAAATGAATGGAATCTTCCTGCTTTGTTTTCAAAAGTATGTGGAAAGAAAACAAGACCATAATTCTGGCAGCTGTCACAGCTCCTTATAACTGTGCCATTTGTGTTTGAAATCAGATGAGAATTTGCTGTGTTATTAGAAGCAGATTCAGTCTAATAACCACAGGACAGATTAGTATTTTGAATGAAAACTTAATTTGAAGAAGTACGTTCATGACTATGAGCATCAAATTAAATACATGTAAACAAGAGATAAATGGGATCAAATCTTTTAAGAACAAATTCCTCTTAAGAACTTTTTAGTTTTCTCTTGGAATGTCCTCATCACAGTAAAGCTGTGGTCTTCCAGAAAAGATCTTGACTGGAGGGGTAATAGATGCATTTGATGACACAGTCTTTTCCAATTGCAATTTTTTTTAACCAATAAACATTAGTCCCATTTCTTCATTTTGTGGAGGGGAAAGAAGGAATCATAGAGATTAAGTGACTTGCCCAAGATTACATAGTTTCTTGTGATAAAATCAGGATTTCACATAAATTCTGACTCTATGTGCTGCAATAAGCTGCCTGTTTGCTTTATAATAAATTGGTTACAATGGAAAATGATGACTATAAGTCTTCCACTCAGCCTAATACTCAAACCCAATAGCTACAATGCCTAATTCTCAGCATAAATGTATCTGCTAAGTGAATGAAAGATATGACAAGATTGAGAAAAAGATATGAGTAACCTTGCCTCACTGGACTCCGGAGATAGCTCTTGTTCCTCTGAAGAGAGTATTTTTCTAAAAATGATTTGAATATTCATGTCTGTCACATAAGAATGTCATCTGCATACTTCTGGATAAACACTGACAAATACTTATTCAATTGTTCTCTATTCCACTATTTCTTATTAATCTCTAAAAACCCTTGTCATTACAAAGTATGTTTGTGAAATGTTCCAGTTTCTAAGAGTGCAGTTCTTTATTTTAGCGATATTTTTGTTGGATGCTTATTCATCAACTTAATATTATAAGTAAAAATTTCTCTAAATCATAATCTAAGATGGATTTCACCTACTCTCTGCCCACTGGGCATTGACTCATGGGCACTTTAGTTTCATATAATTACCCTTTCTTGTTTCAGAACTTATCTTATCAATTAGTACTGAAGTTCTTTATTAACGTACTTAAGTGTGCTTTGTTGCTCAACAGATATTTGCATGATCCAGTGAAAATCTGGTCATTTCATCAGATTGTCTTAGAATCCTAAAGATGAATATGAAGCTATGGTTCCTACCTAGTTCAGAAGACACCTTTTTTAGAGTAACTTTGTGGTTAAATCAATAAATCAGAACTTTGAGTTGTTAAAGTTAATCTTCTAAACAAAAGACACATGTATAAAACAGCATGTATTACAAGCAATTAGGAAAGGTAGATGCTGCATAAAAATAGAATTCATGGATTTGATAAGTGGTACTCATACAGTATAAACCAAGTAACAAGAAGGCACAGAGCAGTGACAAATTGATCTCTTCATCAGGGACCTAAATGGGAATGTCAGGATGGATAGCCAAGTTCTGAGGGAAACTGGGTGTTTTATTTAAAGAGCAGTTGAGTTAAAGTTTTCAATATAAAGACTAGGTGGAAATGTCTTGTAAATATTTGGAATTATGTTATGAAACCTAGGTTAGAAGTAGGTTGAAGATAAAAATTCAGGTTGTTGTACAAACAAAAATGAAAGTGGTGTTAGATGTGGCTTCTACTGTACATACTAAAGAACCAAATGTATTATTTTGCAATTCTAACATTTTGAAAATGTAATTATTTTAGGTTTGAAGACAATTTTTCTGTCATTTTAAAATTGTTATTTTGACCTTGATTCAGAAGAGATGTTTTAGACAGCTAAAGGATTAATGGTCCGGGTTTGGCTTAGCAACACAGAGCTATTTTAGTGTCCTGGTAGTACATGTAATTGTGTGTAAAACAGTAACACCCAAGGAAAATTGGTGAACTGCTTGTGCTGAGTAGTCTTATCTTGAGATGATATCGTTAGGAACTCGAAGCACAAACATTGGAGGCAAAGCCAAGTCCAAATCCTAGTTTCAGCAACTTGTGGTTTTTAGAGACTTGGACAAATTATTTAACATTCTCTGAGTCTCAGCTTCTCATTTGTAATATATGGATAACATCAACCTCAAATTGTGTGTGAAGATTAAATTAACTTTATACCATTAGTGTGACAGTTGGTCTTAACATTATCATTATCACTATTAGAATTATTTAATGCAAATTTACTCATTTGGGATTGTTAGAATAGCAAAATAGTATTGTTTGAGCCTTGCAAGGTGATAATCAAATATTGGCCAGTACCACATTTTCATAGGTCCACATTAATAAGAAAATAGGAAACTCCAAATAATGCAAATCCCAAAAATTTCAGGAGAGTATATGGATATAATATAGAGAACTTATGGTTAAATCCTTAAAGCTCTTAATTTAGGCATTGGGTAAGTTACTTTATACTAAGTAAAAAAATACAAGTATAAGACATACTTTTTATACTCTTAATTTTTATGTAAGCCCAAGTAATTTGTGAAATGTGTCATTTCTTTGCACAATTTAAGTTTCTAATAATTAGATCTCTTCTCAATGTATGATTATGACTATATGAGTCACACATTCACATATATATCCCACACCAAGTCTGAGGTCAAAATTAGTTAGGATAGGCTAAGTTATAATAACAGACAGACTCATTGGTTTAAAAAACAAAAAGATAATTTCTTTCTTCTGTAATAGTACAAAGCAGGTATCAAATGTCAGCATAGAATTGATCAGGCTGATAACTTCTCTGCCATCGTTGATATGTCGTACCCAAAGTCATGATCATTACTATCCTAATCGGTCAGAAGGGGAAAGAAACATAGAGGAACATACTTAGGAGACTTTATGAGTCATCTCTGAATGTGGCATATGTGACTTTCTATTAAATTCCCTTGGGTGGAAATCAACTCACATACCCAAATATGACTACCGCGAGATGGAGTCTTGCTCTATGCCAAGAAAGAGGATGATGGATTTTCATGAACTACTAGCAGCATTTGCCACATTTTTCAATGTCACGACAAATACATTTAGTTGAGTGGCATTTGTATTCACCAGTTACTTTTAGGAGAATTGTCAGAGGCATAAATTTGTTCTGCTTTCGTTACCTGGACATGTCACCTCCTAGTAAATAAAAGGGGGGGGACAGAGAGAGAGGCACTATATTCATCTTAAAACTTGGTATAAGACCATTGGTAAACAAAAGTAAGGACAAAAAGGGACACACATCTATTAGTTTGAAAATTGGCCCCTAAGCGAAACCATTAATCCATAGCAATTTCATGTTCTCCGAGATCACCATGGTAATAGAAATGAATCAGCTTTTCATGGGACAAAATATGTACTTCAAAAATGTGATTCATATTGAAAATAATTTTCTTTAGTTTTCATATTCATTTTTGTAAAATGAATGCTCTCCTGATTTTAACCTCCTTTCTGCGGTATTGGTACTGTGTCTTTAGTCAATGGTGTTGCCATTATATACAATAGACAGTGGGTCAGGTCATTCCACTGTTTACACTTGTGTTTCCTGAAAATCCATACTAAAGATCCCCCTCCTTTTTAACCTGGATAAATTCAGATGCAAGAGAAAAATAAATTGGTACATAAAAGAAAAATCTGAATTAATTTAGACCAAAATTTTCTAGCTAATTCAGTGACCATGGGGTTTGGACTTTGAATGTCACAGAAAATAGCCTGACTTCTCTATTTTTAGGTGAAGTTTGAGATAAAAGCTCTGTTAGTTTGTCAGTTTGCTTTCTTGCTACTCTCTAAACTTTGTCTGAGACTATACTTTGTTCTAAATCAGTTTTCATGGTCAGTAGGCTTTCACCTGGTATTTATTGAGAAGCTACAATGTATGGTATTCATTAAAAGTAGGTATCCTATGGATACAAACAAATGCCAAACAGATATCTGTTGTGAAGAAACTGATAATCCATTGAGTTTAGACAAAAAGTAATTGAAAATAAATTACTAAGTAAAAAGATAGAAATTGCTCATCAGGTATTATTTTTAGAAGGGAAAAATCACTGAGATATGTGATAAAAACGAAGACTTATGCTCTACCTTGTTGACGTCACCCTTGCCAGGGGCATGAGTCGTGGCAGTTTCATCATGTAGATCCTGTCAGCTTGATCACTACCATGTGTAAGTGGTTAGCTAAACACTACATAGCAAAGAACAGAACATATTTCTTGATCCCAGGAAGCTTATAGTCTAGTAAGGAGACAGGCAATGAATAAGCAATTACAATAAAGTGTGGTAAGTGCTATAATTTGAACATTGCAGCATATGATATGGGGGAGAGTGTCAGATTTGGGGAAATAAAGGAGAGCTTCACAGAGGAAGTAAGTTTACTGTGATCTAAAATGTATTTGTGTCCATTACTGCTGAAGTAGATCTAACTTGTATAAACTCCATTTTATGTTCTGTTTTATAAAAAGATGTCTGATTATGCCAAAACAAACTTCTTTTGGAGGGTTTGTAATGTTTTGGGAAAGAATTCCAAATGCATCAAACAGACCCCTCAAGAATTCCTTCTAACCATGTGCCAAAAAAAAAAAAACAAAACAACCTTGCCAGCAAGGAAATATGCTTCAGGCTATAATAAATACAACAGAGTCCAAAAAAACAACAAAGCAAAACAAAAACCAGGTATATTTTCACCAGAAATCTTATATGAAGAACAGGTGCTAAGAAACTCATTAGAACTTACCAAGAAAATAATACCCTACTTTAGAAGACAAGATAAGGGATACAACCAAAATCATTAACATTTAGTGATAAATGTCTACAGAGAATGAAAGGAGGCATATGGCAGTAACAGGCCCAAGATAACTGTACAGTGACATCCCATTTTTTCTTTCAAGTAACGACATGAAAACATATTGTCCATCTTTTATTAACGCATTTTAGCTTAATGAATTAATGACCTCTACCTAAGCCTTTTTTCTGTTACAACTTCAGTGAGAGTAAAGATTCCAAGACCACAATACTATCTATTTTAGATATGCAATAAATTTAGTTAATTTTCTATTTTCTATACCTTGAATTGTGAACAAAGAGTTGATTTTGAGAAGTGTGTGTGTACGCGCGTGCGCACACGCACACCCATACTTCTAAATCTAGAGCTGGAAGAAAACTGGGCAGGAGTACAATGTTTTGTGGTTGAAATATATGCAGGATTCTACAGGCCAAAGTAAAAGCTTGAGTCATTGCAGCACTGTTCACAATAGCCAACATGTGGAAGCCACCCTAAATGTCCATTGACAGATGAATGGATAAAAGAAATGTGGTATATACACACAATGGAATATTCTTCAGTCTTTTAAAAAGAAGTAAATTTTTACGACAGGCCAAACATGAATAAGCCTTGAGCATATTATGCTAAGTGAAAGAAACCAGGCGCAGAAGGACAAATATTACGTGATTCCAGTTGTATAAGGTGTCAAACTCATCGAAACAAAGAATAATATAGTGGTTGCCAAGGACTGGGGAGAGGGAGAAATGGGGAATTTGTCATCAACACGTATTAAGTTTCAGTTGTACAAAATAAGTAAGTTTTAGAGATCTGATGTGCAACATTGTACTTATAGCTAACAATATCATACTGTACACTTAAAATTGTGTCAAGGGTGCAGATTTTACATTAACTGCTCTTACTAAAGTAAGAATTTGAGTATAATGGGACTGGAGGGTTTTAATCCAAAGTGTGACATGATCTGATTTAGACTTTTAGGTCACTATGACTGTTATGTATAGTGTACTTTCAAGGGCTAAAGTAGGAGCCGTAAGATTGGTTAGGATACACTCACAAAATTCCTAATCAGACATGATGGATGTGCCAGGGACTTGGGTCTTATCAATGGAGACACTATGAAGTAGATGGATACATGTGTTTTCTGAAAAATGACCAGAAATATTTAGGCAAATGATACTACTAAAGTAAAGCAGCATCTCTTTCTACCAGGAATAGATTATTTTTTTTAACTTGAGCTATAAAGGACATCCAACATTATATTAGTTTAAGGTGTACAACATAATGATTTGGTATTTGTATATATTGTGAAATGATCACTGCAGTAAGTCTAATTAACATCCATCACTATATACATGGTTACAGACATTTTTTGTGATGAGAACTTTTAAGATTTACTCTTTTAGCAACTTTCAATTATGAGATACAGTACTATTAATTGTACTTGCCATGCTGTACATCTTATCTCCTAGACTTATTTATATTATGACTAAAAGTTTGTAGTTTTTGACTCCTTTCACACATTTCACTCACCCCCACCCTCTGCCTCTCGAAAACACCAATCTGTTCCCTGTATCCATGAGGATTTTTTTTTCTTCTTTAGATTCCACATTTAAGTAACATCACACAGTATTTGTCTTTCTCTGCCTGGCTAATTTCACTTAGCATAATGTCCTCAAGGTCCACCCATGTGGTTGTAAATGGCAAGATTTCATTCTTTTTTATGGCTGAATAATATTCCATCACACACACACACACACACACACACACACACACACACCCCACATTTTCTTAATCCATTCATCCATCTACAAACACTTAGATTGTTTCCATATCTTGGCTATTGTAAATAATGCTGCAATAAACATGGGAGTGCAGATATCTTTTTGAGTTCATGTTTTTTTTTATTCAAATAAATACCCAGAAATGGAATTGCTGGATCATATGGTAGTGCCATTTTTAATTCTTTGAGGAGTCTCCATACTAGTTTCCATATGGCTGCATCAATTTACATTCCCACCAACAGTGCACAAAGGGTCCCTGTCTCCACATCTTCACCAACCCTTGTTATTTTCATGTCTTTTTGATAACAGTCAAGGAATAGATTATTTTAAATTCATATTTTAGTCAAGAAATAATTTTATTTTTAAACATTCAGTGTTAAGGATATAAGAATGTACATTTTGATTCATGACAAGAAGCATGGTCTTAAGTAATCAAAATGACATTCCAGGTATCTAAAAATAAACCCAATGATATAATGTGATAGAGGCTATTGTGCTAGGCTCTACCCAGTTCTCTTCTTGAGCACAGAAGAGAAAACAACTTCCTAGTCTCTTCAGTTACTTGAGTCATGTGACTAATTCTAGCCAATGAAATGTGAAAGAAACTAAAGTGAATTACTTTCAAGCTGACCATGGAAATGTAGTGTTCAACCTTTACTTTCTCTCTTTTTCTGATAGGGAGCCTTGGCTGGCATGCATTACGATCAGAATTATCACAACATGGAAAGATATGGATCCCCTTTGTGTATGACTGAAAAATAAACAATATTGTTTTAAGCTACTGCGTCATATCCAAGCACTAATTATCTTGACTAATACATATATTCAGAAAAAAAATAAGCATATTGATTTTTGAGAGTAAAAACGTGCACTAGAATCATTTCAACAATATTTGTTTTGTGCCTACTGTGAAATAGAAATTCCATATACATAAAGACATGCTTACAACAAACCTTGAGTTGAGTATTACTGACCTCATTTTTATAGATGGGAGAACTGTGATCTAGAGAAGTATCGACTGACTCATGTTTATACAAGTGGCCAGAATCCAGCTTTCAGAGCTACATCTACCAACTTCACTTAATCCACTTAGCTTGTTCTGAGAAAAAAAATTAAAGATTCTATCTATCCTTTATTACTTTTAAGATTTTCCAGACAGGTAATTTGGTATCCAATTTCTTTCACATGAGAGACTCTGAATTAATATATTGCTGTTTTTGATAATCCTTTATCTAAGAATTCAGATCACCTTTTGCAGGAGTATTTTCATTTAATAACTTATTTTATCTGACAATATTTTTCCAAGATTAAGAATTTTCATCATTTTTCTTGCAGCAGTTATGAAGCCAGGCTTTTTTGCCTACCACATCATGTTCATTTCATGCAATTCCATTATTTTGTGAATCTATCTCCCCAAATTACATGATTCAACTTCTTCCAGCATAACAGTACATCGCACAGAACTGCAGGACTTTTCCCTTGGGTTTTTCAGCACTCTATACATCTCATGAAGCAGACAGTAGGGCTAAATATAGCCTTTAAAAGAAAACAAGCTTCAGTGAGGTAAAATTGACATACAACAAGCTATACATTTAAGTGCACAGTTTGGTAAGTTTTGACATATGTATATACCCTTGAAACCATTACTATAATGAAAAGAATATTTTATGGGGTAGAGGAGGAAAATGGGGAGATATTGGCTAACGGGTACAAGGTTTCAGTTATGCAAGATGAGTAGTAAGTTTTGGAGATCTGATATACAGCAATGTGAACTGTAGTTAGCAATGTATTTGAGATTTGTACACTTGAGATTTGCTAAGCAGTTACATCTGAAGTGTTCTTAACACACACACACACACACACACACACACACACACACAATGGAAAGAAATGATAACTGTGTGAAATGATGGATATGCCAATCACCTTGATTGTGGGGATTATTTCATAATGTACATTTGCATCAAAACACCAAAAGGCAGAGAAGCAGAAAGAACAAAGAACTATGAAAAAATTCCTTGTGTCTGTTTGCAATTCCTCTACCCCACCTGCTTCCCAGTAGTCAACAAAAACCTCATCTGTTTTCTATCTCCATAAATTTATTTTTATTTTCTAGACTTTTCTATAAATGGAATAACACAGTATATATATGTACATATATATATGCATATAGACTTTCTGCCTTCATTTAGCATAATTAATTTAATTTTAATTCATGCTATTATGTACATCAATAACTAATTTCTCTTATTGCTGAGTAGTATTCCCTTTTATGGAATACCATCATTTGTTTAACCATTTATCTGTTCACTGATATTTGGGTTATTTCCAGCTTTCAGCTACTAGAAATAAAAATTTTATGAATATACATGTAAATATTTGTACAAACATAGTTTTTCTTTCTCTTATATAGATATATAGAGTGAAATGACTAGCTTATATGGTAAGTATATATTTAACTTTTTAAAAGGCAAAAGATTTATATGATCTGAAGAGAAACCAGAATATATTTAACTTTTTAAGAAGCTGCCAAACTGTTTTTTCAAAGTATTTGTGCCATTTCACATTTCCACAAGTAGTACATGTGAGTTCAAGTTCCTCCAAATTCACACCAACACTTGGTGTGATCTCTCATTCTAAGTTTAGCCATTTTAATAAGCGTACAGCGATATATTTTGGGAGCTTTATTCCCCCACTGCTAATTATTTTTAACATTTTATGTGCTTATTTGCTCTCTGTATATCTGTGGTAAAATGTCTGTTCAAATCTTCTGCAAATTTTTTAACTGTGTCCTTTGTTTTATTATTATTGTGTTTCAGAGTTTTTTGTGTCATCTAGATACATATACTTCACAAAAGATTATTTTCCAGCCTGGGTCTTGTTGTTTCATTTCCTACAGTATCTTTTGAAGAGAAGTTTTAAATTTGATGAAGCTTTAGTTATTAATTTGTTTTATTTCATGGGTTGTATTTTTTTCATGTTGTATCTTAAAAATATTTACCTAACTCATAATCACGGAGATTTTCTTTGAAAAGTTTTAGAGCTTTAGATTTTAAATTTAGGTCTATAATCCTTTTAAAGTTATAAATATATTTTAATGTTTAAAATTACCAACCACTCAAAGCCATAATATTTTGAAAATTTTACAGATATTATGAGACCTGTCTTAGGTCAGGTGTCCCAGAAAACAGATGATGATTTGTGTGTAGCAGGTTTATTGGGAAGTGCTCTCAGAAACAATACCTGTGTGTGAGTGAAAACAGAGGGTGAGGCCAAGAACAAAGTTAAACTTTAAACAAAGTTAAAGTTTAAACTGCGGTACAGTTCCCATAAAGGGACAAAGTTAAAAATTAAACTGCGGTACAGTTCCCATAAATGTTTTAATAAATCCCATTGACAACGATGGTCCTTTAGGGAGGTGGGGATTTTGCACACTACCTTTCCTGACATTGAAGGAAGATGTGTTTGGGAAAGGGTGTAAGCTTGGCTAAGGCAAGGATAATTTCTGAGTAGGGACTTAGCTATGAGTCCGTAACAGTCAATACCACCAGAGACTAGGGATGAGTGCCTGGGACCTGAGGAGGGAATATGTGGGGAGAAGATGTATTACAAAGTCCACTACAATGTCAAATTCTTTTGTCCTCAGTATGACAATGCACAAAGTGAACCAAATCGCTTGAGTGTGTTGCCTAGAGTTACTCTTGCTTGTGATAGAGATGAGGGCAGAGCCCATTTTTGAAAAGTTTGCTAAGAGGAAATTTATTATAGATTGAGAGAGATTTTCACATTAGTATGATGAAAATCCATCAAGGTAAATTTTAAAAAGTACTCTTCACTCCTAAGACAGTGATTTATGCTTGACAGAACCAATTTATTTAAATTTTTAAGTGAAAATCTGTGCTACTGAAAATTATTAACCTGTGTATCTTAGTGGAAAATATGTATTCAGAGACTTTTAAGAGAATCTTTATTCAGCCAATTTGAGTGAGTTTGATTAAAGACTTTCAGACTGACAATGATGGTTTCTAGAAGGAAGGAATCAGTGAGATAGACAAATTTAAAGAATGACTAAGTTAGTCCAGTTAATTAAAGATAGAATGGGGCAACAAATCCTTTTAAGTGAACACATCCAAAGCTGATGGTTGAACTTTAGAGACCCAATAAGCTACTTTCTGAGAATTGATTTCAAGACTGGAAATAATAATTGTGTCTTTATCTAAGATGAACAAACATTAGTGTTGAGTTTACTGTTATTAATTTGGCTATGAGAAATGGTCCTTATTTTCTGGTTTTAAAAGTGATTTAAAAGTTAAATTTTCCCTATATTATTACTATTTGTGTTAAAACCTCAGAAACTAAGTCTCAAAACTCTAAGTAAGATTAACTTGTGGTTAACTATGTATTAAAAAATACATATTTTTTTTAGCTCTCCTCTATTCCCAGTCCCCTAGCTTATGAAGTGGGACCCAGGAATATACATTTTAAAAATAATTTCCTGATGTTTCTGAGTAAGGCATTTGCAAATGAAGAAACACTGTCAAAAAACATTGTTCTCAGAATTGCAAACTAATCATTAACTACAAATAACCATCATCTGCTCAGAGTTGAAATTAATAAATCTTAGCACTAAGGTGTTTAGCTTAAATCTTAAAAGTGTACTTGAGAATTACCTCAACTGTCAATCACAATAATTACCAAATTTAGTTGTTTGGTTGTGACAGCATAAAATTAACATATTTTTTAAAGGTGAAATTCGTTCCTTGAAAAAATAATTCTCTCTCTATATATGCATGCATACGTATACATATATATTATATACACATACATATATATGTATATATAAATTACCACCCCTCCCAACTCAGGTATTTTGTTCCTTCAGCTTCATTCCAGACTGTGACTAAAGTTGGAGGAAATTTCACAGTAAGATCTCTGTTTTCAGAGCATTAAAAATGATCTTATTCTTCCCTCTTCAATACTGAGTCTTCAGATCCCTGCTGATGGTAAGACTGAGATCCTCTAGGCTCCAAGTTACTGGACTGATTAGTAAGAAGAAAACTGGAAAACTAAAAAGAAGGGTTTCTACCAACAGCATCAAATTTGAATGACTGTGCGAAAATGTGCTTCGATTCTATACAACTCTCCTCTGTTCCCACCTAGTGGCATTACTACTCACTGTGTAGAGTTGAAAGCAATCAAGTGTGTGACAAAAATCTCACTCTTGAGCCCTAGCAAGGCCTTTTTCATACTTAAATAAAGGTTGTTTTTATAATACTTCATCCTGCTTTTATGAGGGGAGAGGGTGTTGAACAGCAAATGTAACATTTGATAAAACATATTAGCATTGTTAGAAGTTTATTTGTTAGAAGACGATGCATGTATACTTTAGCATTTTGCAAGTGGCACAGAATGCCCTGTCAGACTTGTTAATTAAAATAATGTAGTGATAAAAATGATACAAGTGACCAGATACACAGAGAGAGCAAATAAAATTATATAAATGGAATTCCAATAAAAGGAAACATCAGAGAGCCTACTCAAGATGTGAACACTCCTGAGCAGTATTCTTAACTGAAGTAGAATAATTCCATATGACAGTGTCAAGTTAAAAATAAGTCATTCTCTCTATTTATAATGTGATATGAAGGAGGATAACTTTTCATCCCCATAGAATGGGAAGTGGGATGTTTCCTTTCAAAGGCTAAAACCCATAAAATTAGTTAAAGGGTCCAGCTGCATGTAAAAGAAATTGCTGCTAATGTTGATTAAGTTTTTTAAAGAGAAATATAAAAAATTAGTTTACTGTGCATTTAAAATTTAGAACATAAGTATTTACCAGTGATGTAATAAAAACATACTTAATTTTTTCTCAAGATGTAAATGATATTAAATAGCCTACTTAATTTAATTGCTTCATATGTGATCGAAGATAATCAGAGATGACCCATATATAACAGAAAAAGGAATGCTTCAATCCAAGTTGCAAGAAAATGGTTATCAAAAGTCTGGTGTTGAGACAAAGACAAGTACATATGCATGCATTGTGGGATTACAGGAAATTGCCCACAATAACTCTGTTAAGATATAGTAAAGAAAAAAGATAACGACCTGGAAAAACTATGTTTGACAAAATTAAAGTAATATTAATTTGAGTTATATGTGTGCCTTTCCACTTCAGGGTTATTACTATATACCACAATAACATCATACATGTATATAGGTGTGTGTGTGTGTGTGTGTGTGTGTGTGTGTAATATTCATTATGTATGTAAAGTTTATGGATTTATAAATAGAGATTGCAAATGTTAAAGTATCCATGCATGTTCAATTTTCATGATTAAGTACTAATCGTTAACTACTCATGTAATGTCATTAGCTACTATCAACTTTAAAATAGTGATTTTTGTGCTTCTTCTGTTTCTTATTACCACGTGATTAAGAGTGAAGAAAGAAGGGGATAAAAGTTGGAAGTTAATGGGAAAGCAGGATAGGAAAGACAAAGAAAAAACAAAGATGACCTAGTTCCTGTGACAGTGGGAACAAATAGGGCATAAAACACGGCAAGTCCCATTGTAACAATGGAAAACATCAGACAAGGGTGAAAAAAATCATAGTTAAAAAAAAATCTATCAGAGAATTGGCTTCTGTAAATAATGAGTAGCAGTGACTGGATTTACCTTCCTATCTTCAAATGACAGAAAAATCATACAAATTATATGACATGATGGTATTCATGATAAGGGACATCAGTCAAATTAGGATAGTGATACAAATAAACAGAAACAAATGAGGTGAGTCCAGTAATTGTGCCAACTTGCTGTCTTAAGAGAGTTTCTGGGCTGAGTCCAAGAGAGAGTGAAGCCAGTTGGAATATGTAAGACTCTCTGAGTTGAAAAGACAAGAGTTGAGAATTCAGAGCCTCCAAAGAGGCTAGAGGAGTTTCAGGACAAAATATGGGAGAGGAGAGAGCTGCACAGAGAGTGAAATATAGCACTGTGCAGATTCCCCACTCCTTAAATATTCAGCATAGTATCAATCAGTGCCTACATATGAGGAAACCAGCCATGGTTGGGGGAAAGTGTATCACATGATCGAAGGATGCTCAGTGTTCAGCATTCACATTGAGCTGGAAATGATGTCACCAGTTTGGAATCTTTCCAATTCATGGAGCACTAAGAAGATTATTCAGGAAGTTCTTGCTTGGCTCAGTAGTGGGGAGTAATTATCCCTGGATTAAATGCTGCTCTGATTCTGCCCAGTAAATGATGAAAGCAAGACAAAAACATGAAGGAAACTTCATTGGGACCTGTTGTAAGCTACTCAAACGTAGTGTAAAAAGAAAATCTTAAATGCAGTTAAAGAAAACCAACAGGCTACATAGAAAGAAACAAAGATAGAGAGGATAGCAGATTTCTCATTAGAAATTATGCCAGCAAGAAGACAATGGAACAACATTATAAAGAA
>PISW01012191.1:0-34367 GCA_004023785.1 Mungos mungo | reverse complement strand
CCCCCCTCCCTCCCTCCCCCTCCCCCCTCAGTCCATGGTTCGTCTCCAGTATTCAATAGTCTCCCTTGATCCGTGTCCCTCACTCATCCCCGCTCTCTTTCCCCCTTCCTCTCCCCATGGTCCCCTGCCAGGCCTGTCCTGTTAGACCTATGAATGCAAACATATGGTATCTATCCTTCTCTGCCTGACTTATCTCGCTGAAAACTAAGACTTTAAACAAATGACTTAAGCTTTCATTTTTAGAAATAAAATAGCCAGCAAGTAAAAATAAGTGAAACAGATGAAAATAAATATTATATTTAATAGCATACATTAATGATTTGGGAGCAAAATTATTCTCTGAGAAAAAAGCCAAATATGAAAAAAAAATGGCCTGTGTAAGAGAAACAGAGAGAAAAAAAGGGATGAGTACTGAAAATAAAAGAGGAAGCATAGGACATTAAGGAAGATCTTTTAAAATCAGAAAACCCTTCTGAAATAGGAATCCCACTTGAAACAGTCAGTGGTTTCTAGGGGTGCAATGAATGTCTCTAAGAATATTCCCAGATGTGGTATATGTTGCTTCAAAAATCTAACATGGCCCATTTTTCTTAATGGTAAAACATGTAAGATGCAATGATATGAACTACCTTAGCAGGGATTTATACACTCGTGTGATATTCTGTGAACTCTTAATATGGTTTAGTATAAACTTTTGCAGTAGAGCAGAGCAGCATGGGCATAGCAGTGGGGCGAAACCACGGATATTATGGTTTTCCTCTCTATGTAAAGCCAACTTCTTTTATCCTCCCTACTTGCAGGTTTCAAGAATAATGCACTCACCACATCAGTAGTAGCGTACCAAGTAAGGACATCTAGCACAGTCACTGAGATTGAGTCTGCCACCTTATTAAGATGATCATAGTTGACCATCTATGATAATTTAAATGACTTTTGCAGAGAATGGGACAGGTGAATTGAATGGGACTATGAAGGGGACAGTTACTCCTACATTTTATATAATTCCCTGAGTAAGTCATTGATGGTAGGATTAAGGGTGATTTTTTTCTCAAAGATATAGTCTTCTTTCTGACTATTGATGTGGACTAGGAATGAGAGGGCTTTTTTTTTCCATAATATTTTATTGTCAACTTGTTTTCCATACAACACCCAGTGCTCTTCCCCATAAGTGCCCTCCACCATCACCACCACCTCTTTTCCTCCCTCCCCCTTCCCCTTCAACTCTCAGTTCATTTTCAGCATTCAATAGTCCCTCAAGTTTTACATCCCTCTCTCTCCCCAACTCGCTCTCCCTCCTCTGCTCCCCCGTGTTCTCCATTAGGTCTCTCCTGTTTTCCTGTTAGACCTATGAGTGCAAACATATGGTATCTGTCCTTCTCTGCCTGGCTTACTTCGCTCAGCATGACACCCTCAAGTCCATCCACTTTCCTACAAATGTCCATATGTCATTCCCTCTCATTGCCATATAGTACTCCATTGTGTATATATACCACATCTTCTTGATCCATTCTTCAGGGGATGGACATTTAGGCTCTTTCCATGTTTTGGCTATTGTTGACATTGCTGCTATGAACAATGGGGTACATGTGCTCCTATGCATCAGCATTTCTGTCTCTCTTGGGTAAATCTCCAGCAATGCTATTGCTGGGTCATAAGGGAGTTCTATGGATAGTTTTTTGAGGAACCTCCACACTGATCTCCAGAGTGGCTGCACCAGTTTACATTCCCACCAACAGTGTAGGAGGGTGCCCGTCTCTCCACACCCTCTCCAACATCTATAGTCTCTTGCTTTGTTCATTTTAGCCACTCTGACTGGCGTGAGGTGATATCTCAGTGTGGTTTTGATTTGTGTTTCCCTGATGATGAGTGATGTTGAGCATCATTTTATGTGTCTGTAGGCCATCTGGATGTCCTCTTTGGAGAAGTGTCTGTTCATGTCTTCTGCCCATTTCTTCACTGGATTATTTGCTTTGTGAGTGTGAAGTTTGGTGAGTTCCTTGTACATTTTCGACATGAGCCCTTTATCTGATATGTCATTTGCAACTATCTTTTCCCATTCTGTTGGTTGCCTATGAGTTTTCTTGATTGTTTCCTTTGCCTTGCAGAAGCTTTTTATCTTGATGAGGTCCCAAGGGTTCAGTTTTGCTTTAATTTCTCTTGCCTTTGAGGATGACTCAGTAGGAAATTGCTGCGGTAGAGGTCTAGGAGGTTTTTCCCTACTTTCTCCTCGAGGGTTTTGATGGTTTCCTGTCTAATATTCAGGTCCTTCAGCCATTTTGAGTTTATTTTTGTGTATGGTGTAAGAGAGTGGTCTAGTTTCATTCTTCTACATGTTGCTGTCCAGTTCTCCTAGCACCACCTGCTAAAGAGGCAGTCTTTTTTCCATCGGATACTCTTTCTTGTTTTGTCATATATTAATTGACTGTACATTTCTGGGCCCAGATCTGGGTTCTCTATTCTATTCCATTGGTCTATGTGTCTGTTTTTGTGCCAATACCATCCTGTCTTGGTGATGACAGCTTTGTAGTAGAGGCTAAAGTCTGGGATTGTGATGCCTCCCGTTTTGGTTTTCTTCTTCAATATAACTTTGGCTAATCGGGGTCTTTTGTGGTTCCATACGAATTTGAGGATAGTTTGTTCTAGTTTTGAGAAGAATATTGGTGTAATTTTGATGGGGATTGCATTGAATGTGTAGATTGCTTTGGGGAGTAGTGACATTTTCACATGTTTATTCTTCCGATCCATGAACAGGGAATATTTTTCCATTTCTTGGTGTCTTCTTCTATCTCTTTCATAAGTTTTCTATAGTTTTCATCATATAGGACTTTTACATCTTTGGTTAGCTTTACTCCTAGGTATTTGATGGTTTTTCGTGCAATCGTGAATGGGATCAGTTTCTTGATTTCTCTTTCGGCTGCTTCATTTTTGGTGTATAGGAATGCGACTGATTTTTGTACATTGATTTCGTATCCTGTGACTTTACTGAATTCATTGATCAGTTCTAGAAGGCTTCTGGTGGAGTCGATTGGGTTTTCCATGTAGAGTATCATGTTATCTGCAAATAGTGAAAGTTTGACTTCTTCCTTGCCAATTCTGATGCCTTTTATTTCTTTTTGTTGCCTGATTGCTGATGCTAGAACTTCCAGCACTATGTTAAACAACAGTGTTGAGAGTGGACACCCCTGTCGTGTTCCTGATCTCAGGGGGAAAGCTCTCAGTTTTTCCCCATTGAGGATGATATTAGCTGTGGGTTTTTCATAAACAGCTCTTATAATGTTTAGGTAAGTTCCTTCTATCCCGATTTTCTCAAGGGTTTTTATTAAGAAAGGGTGCTGTATTTTGTCAAATGCTTTTTCTGCATCTATCGACAGGATCATATGGTTTTTATCCTTTCTTTTGTTAATGTGATGGATCCCACTGATAGATTTGCAGATATTGAACCATCCCTGTATCCCAGGAATGAATCCCACTTGATCATGATGGATAATTCTTTTTATACGCTGTTGAATTCGATTTGCTAGTATCTTGTTAAGTAATTTTGCATCTGTATTCATTAAGGATATTGGTCTGTAGTTCTCTTTTTTGGGTAGGTCCCTGTCTCCTTTGGGTATCAAGGTGATGCTGGCTTCGTAGAATGAGTTTGGAAGCTTTCCTTCTATTTCTATTTTTTGGAGTAGATTGAGAAGAATGGGTATGAGCTCTGCTTTAAATGTCTGGTAGAATTCCCCTGGGAAACCATCTGGCCCTGGGCTCTTATTCGTTGGGAGATTTTTGATAACGGATTTAATTTCTTCACTGGTTATTGGTCTATTCATGCTTTCTATCTCTTCCGGTTTGAATTTTGGTAGTGCATGTATATTTAGGAATTTGTCCATTTCTTCTGTGTTGTCCAGTTTGTTGACATATAGTTTTTCATAGTAATCTCTGATGATTGCTTGTATTTCTAATGGGTTGGTCATAATAGATCCTTCTTCGTTCATGATTTTGTCTATTGAGTGCTCTCTCTTTTTTTTCTGAGGAGCCTGGCTAGAGGTTTATCGATTTTGTTTATTTTTTCGAAGAACCAACTCTTGGTTTCATTAATCTGCTCGACTGTTCTTTTGGATTCTATATTGTTTATTTCAGCCCTGATCTTTATTATTTTTTTCTTCTGCTGGGTTTGGGGTGCTCTTGCTGCTTCCTTTCTAGTTCCAGTAGGTTCTCTGATAGATTTTGAATTTGCGCTCTTTCTAGTTTGTTGAGATTGGCCTGAATTGCAATATACTTTCCTCTTAGGACTGCCTTGGCTGTGTCCCAGAGATTTTGGATTGTTGTGTTTTCATTTTCGTTGGTTTCCATATATTTTTTAAGTTCTTCTCTGATTGCCTGATTAACGCAATCATTCTTTAGTAGGGTGGTTTTTAACCTCCACATTTTTGGAGGTTTTCCAAACTTTTTCCTGTGGTTAATTTCAAGTTTCATAGCATTGTGATCTGCAAGTGTGCATGGTATGATCTCTATTTGTTTATACTTATGGAGGGCTGCTTTATGTCCCAGTATGTGGTCCATCTTGGAGAATGTGCCATGTGCACTCGAAAAGAAGGTGAATTTCCTATCTTTAGGATGCAGAGTTCTAAATATATCTATCAGTTCCATCTGTTCCCATGTGTCCTTCAGGTCCATTGTTTCCTTGGTGATTTTCTGTCTGGTTGATCTATCCATTGCTGTCAGTGGAGTATTACACTCCCCTGCAATTAGCACATTTTTGTCAATAAGATTCTTTCTTTCTGTGATTAATTGTTTTATGTATTTGGGTGCTCCCACGTTAGGCGCATAGATATTTATAATTGTTAGCTCTTCCTGATGCAGAGATCCTGTAATTATTATATAATGTCCTTCTTCATCTCTTGTTACTGACCCTACTTTAAAGTCCAGTTTGTCTGATATTAGTATGGCTACTCCAACTTTCTTTTGGCTTCCAGTTGCCTGATAGATATTTCTCCATCCCTTTACTTTCAACCTGAAGGTGTCTTCCAGTGGAAAATGCGTCTCCTGTAGATAGCAAATAGATGGGTTTTGTTTTTTTATCCATTCTGCTACCCTGTGTCGTTTGGTTGGTGCATTCAGTCCATTTACATTCAATGTTATTCTCGAAAAATGTGTGTTTAGAGTCATTGTGTTCTCCCTAGAATTCATGTTTATAGTGGTGTCTCTGGCACCTTGTATTCTTTGCCATCTTTCCCTCATAGAGTCCCTCTTAGGATTTTCTATAGGGCTGTTTTGGTGGTCATGAATTCTCTCAATTTTTGTTTATTTGGGAAAACCTTTATCCTCCTTCTATTTTGAAAGACAGGCTTGCTGGGTAGAGGATTCTTGGCTGCATATTTTTTCTGCTCATCACATTGAAGATTTCCTGCCATTCCTTCCTGGCCTGCCAAAATTCATTAGATAGGTCTGTAACCACTCTGATAGGTTTCCCTTTGTATGTGAGGGCCCTTTTCTCCCTAGCTGCTTTCAGAATTCTCTCTTTATCTTTATGTGTTCCCACTTTCACTATGATATGTCGTGCTGAAGGCCGATTCAAATTACGTCTTAAGGGGGTTCCTTGTGCCTCTTGAATTTGAATGTCTATTTCTTTTCCCAGATTTGGGAAATTCTCAGTTATAATTTGGTGAAGTATCCATTCAGGCCCTTTCTCTCTGTCTTCCTCTTCAGGAATTCCTATGAGACGGATGTTGTTCCATTTAATTGTATCACTCAGATCTCGAATTCTCCTTTCCTGCTCCTCAATTAATTTCTCTCTCTTTTTTTCAGCTTCCTCTTTTGCTATAACTATATCTTCTAATTCACCTATTCTCTCTGCCTCGTCAATCCTTGAGGTGGCTGCCTCCAGTTTGTTATTCACGTCACCTATAGCCTTTTTTTTTTAACTCATCAGTTGATTCTTTGATGCTTTTCTCGACCCCAGTGATTAATCTTATGACCAGCTTTTTAAATTCTTGATCTGATATGTTGTCTAGATCTGCCTTGAGCAATTCTGTGGCTGTGACTTCCTCCTGGAAGTTCTTCAGGGGAGAGTTTCTTCGTTTTGTCATTTTTGCCAGTTTTCTGTCTCTTGCCACCTTTAGAAAGCTCGTTGGGCTCTGTGCACCTTTTAGTATTTCTCTGTTAAAGGAGGCTTATTGACTGTCCAGGGCCTGTCGTTTCAGGAAATATTCTCTTAATGGTGTCTCTCAGTTTCTCTTGTTGTGCCTGTGAGTATTTTATTTCCCTACTCTGCCATATTTGGGACTCGCCTTCTTGCACACTTTGGCTTGTTTCTTGGTGTAGTCCTAAGAAGGAAAACAGACAGACAAACACAGAGGAAACAGAAGCACACATACACACAGACAAATCAAACAATGAAACACATTAAAGGGGGGAAGAAAAGAAAGAAAATGGGAAGGAAAGAGACGAAAAGAAGAGAAGAAGAGAAAATAAAAAGAAAAAATTAAAAAAATAGAAAAGGGGGTCAGAGATAACAAAGGACAGTAGACAGTTTACAAGTGTATGGCCAGTTGAGGGGAGAGGGAAGGATGAGATATTGGAGTATATATCTGGGTTGCAAGAATGTGAAAAAGTAAGGGAGAAAGGAGAAAGGAAAATAAGGATTCAAAATTTAAAAGAATTAAGTAAAGAAAACGGATAAAAAGGCAATAATGAGAAAGAAATAAGTACGAAAAAAGTGAGGAAATAAAAAAAAATTTTTATATATAAAAAAAAAGAAATAGCAGCTCCCCCTCGTGGATAGGCGTGGTTTGATGTGGTAGGTCTTGGAAGCTGCTCTCAGAGGCTCCCCCTTGGTGTCTATGGAGATTAGAATGGGGGCTCGCCGAGCTCCGTTAAACTAAGCACTGTCAGCCACTCTAATGAGTCCGATCTCCTTGGGCCGCAGTTGAGCCGAATTGTATTTTCCAGGCCAGCCTCGGTTCAAAATTCCAGTCCGTGCATGTTTGTGCTATCACTGATGAAATGAATTTGTTTTGGTGGCTTGCTTCTTAGGGGGAGGGATCAGGTTGTCTTGGCTCAGGCAGAGATTTCAGCTGCCCCTGCCTGAGGCGAAATGAGCAGCAGGAGTAGAAGTGTGCACCTTCACAGACTCAATTGTGTAGTCCCCACCCCCAGCCAGGATGGCGATTGCAATGGAGGAAAGAAAGAAAAAAAAATTCAGTCTCTCTTGGCTTCTGATAGCTGTTACTCAAGGCACTGTGTGCTGCTGGAAATGAGCTGGGAGCTCCAGCAGCCTAGGTGCACACCCAGGCCTCCACCCGGTGCTGACTCCCCTTCCGGGGTCGTGCAGGTGTGGGCCCTACCTTTTCCTGTGGGCACCCAGGATTCCCGATTCGCGTAGCCAGTTCAGGGAGCGAGATGCGCCATAGAAATGTGGTGCGTGGTCCCGTTCCCAAAACCAATTTCGCAGGGCGTGCCTCTGCGAAGCTGCAAAGCGCAGGCCCCAGGCACAGCTGTCGCCGTGCACCCCTGGCGCAGCTGCTGCCACTGCTGGTTCCCCGCCAAGATGGCTTCGGGCTGGAAGCTGTTCCTTCCCTTGCGCTACCCTGGTTCGGTATTCCGGCTAGCCAGCAGTTATCCTTGGAGTGGGTTTCCCTCTCCAAGTGTGGCCGTGCCACTTCTCGCTGCACAGCCGTGATATAGTGGCACTTTCTACAATAGCCAAATCATAGAAAGAGCCTAAATGTCCATCTACTGATGAATGGATCAAGATGTGGTATATATATACAATGGAGTACTATATGGCAATGAGGAAGAATGAAATATGGCCATTTGTAGCAAACTGGATGGACTTTGAGTGTGTCATGCTATGCGAAATAAGTCAGGCAGAGAAGAATGGATACCATAGGTTTGCATTCATCGGTCTAACAGGAGAGACCAGGCAGGGGACCATGGGGAGAGAGAGGCGGAAAGAGAGTGAGGGAGAGTGAGGGACACAGATCAAAAGAGACTACTGAATACTGAAAACGAACCATGGACTGAACGGGGAGGGGTGATGCTCATGGTGGGGGGGCACTTGTGGGGAGAAGCACTCGGTGTTATATGGAAACCAATTTGACAATAAACTACTTAAAAAAATGAGAAAACTCATCACCACCAAACCAGCTGTATAAGAAATGCTAAGAGGAACTCCATGAGGGAAATGTTGCAAGGAAATCAATGTATCAGGGACACCACTAACAGCATGAACACTACAGAGAAAACAATGACTCTAAACCCATATTTTTCAACAATAACACTGAATGTAAATGGACCAAATGCTCCATCAAACAACATAGGATAGTAGAATGGATTTTTTTAAAAATCCATCTATTTGCTGTCTACAAGAGACTCATTTTAGACCTGAGACACTTCAGATTGAAAGTAAGGAAATGGAGAAATACCTACCATGTGACTGGAAGTCAAAAGAAAGCTGAACTGGCCGTATTTATATCAGAGAAACTGTATTTTAAAGTAAAGGAAGTAACAAAAGATGAAGAAGGACATTATATAATAATTGCAAGCTCTCTTCATCAGGAAGACTGAACAATTATAAACATCTAGGCACCAAATTCAGGAGCACTCAAATACATAAAATAATTAACCACAAACAGAAACAATCTTATTGATAAGAATGTGCTAATTGAAAGGTATTTTAATAAGAAACTTATAGCAATGGACAGATCAACCTGACAGAAAATCACTAAAGAAACAATGGACCTGAACCACACATTGGACAAGATGGATTTGACAATTATATATAAAACTCTACACCCTGTGGTTAGGGAATTCCTTTTCTTCTTGAGTGTGCATGGCACAGTCTCCAAAATAGATCACATACTGGGGCATAAAGCAGCCCCTCATGAATATATATGAATGGAGATCATACCATGCACACTTTCAGATCACAATGTTATGAAACTTGAAATCAATCACAGTAAAAGGTCTGGAAAACCTCCAAAAATGTGGAGGTTAAAAGCCACCCTATTAAAGAATGACTGGGCCAATCAGTCAATTAGAGAAGAAATGAAAAACATGGAAACAATGAAAAGGAAAATACAACAATCCAAACTCACTGGGATGCAGCAATGGCAGTTCCTAACAGGAAAGTTCACTGCAATCCAGGCCTATTTCAACTAACTAGAAAAGGTGCAAACTCAAAATCTAACAGAGCACCTAGAAGGGGAGCACCAAGAGCACCTGAAACCCAGCAGAAGAAGAGAAATAATAAAGATTGGGGAAGAAATAAACAATATAGAATCCAAGAAAACACTTGAGCAGATCAATGAAACCATGAGTTGTTGTTTTTTTAAAAAAATAAACAAAATTGATAAACCTCTAGCCAGGACCCTCAGAAAGAAAAGAGAGAACACCCAAATAGACAAAAGCATGAATGAAAATGGATCTATTACAACCAGTCCTTCAGAAATACAAGCAATCATCAGGGAATACTATGAAAAATTATATGCCAATAACTGGACAATCTTAGAAATGAACAAATTCCTAAACAAACATGTACCACCAAAAATCAAACAGGAAGTGATAGAAACTTTGGAGAGACCCATAACCAGTGAAAAAATGGAAATTGTTATCAAAAATCTCTGAATGAATAAAATTTCGGGGTGAGATGTCTTCCCAGGGGAATTATACCAGACATTTTAAACAGTATTAATACCCATTGTTCTCAAGCTATTCCAAAAAAATAGATGAAAAACTTCCAGACTCATTCTGTGAAGCCAGCATCACTTTATTTCCCAAACCAGACAGAGACCCAACAACAACAACAACAAAAAAAAAAAAAAAAGAGAGAGAGAGAGAGAGAGAGAGAAAACTACAGGCCAATATCCTTAATGAATACAGATGCAAGTATACTCAACAAGATACTAGCAAATGGATTTCAACAGCATATAAAAAGAATTATCCAGCATTATTAAGTGGGATTCATTCCTGGGTTACGGAGTTATTTCAATATTCGCAATGCCTTCAATGTGATACATCACATTAACAAAAGAAAAGATAAAAACCATATGATCCTATCAAAAGATGCAGAAAATGCATTTGACAAAATACAACATCCTTTCTTAATTAAAACCCTTGAGAAAGTCGGGATAGAAGGAACTTAGTTAAACATCATAAAAGCAATTTGTGAAAAGCCCACAGCTAATATCATCCTTAATGGGAAAAAAACTGAGAGGTTTTCTCCAGAGATCAGGAACATGACAAGGATGTCCACTCTCACCACTGTTGTTTAACATAGTACTGGAAGCCCTAGTATCAGCAATTAGACAGCAAAATAAATAAATATATAAAAGACATCAGAATTGTCCAAGATAAAATCAAACTTTCACTTTTTGTAGATGACATGCTACTCTACATAGAAAACCTGAATGATTCAATCAGAAGCCTACTAGAACTGATCCATGAATTAAGTAAAGTCACAGGGTACGAAATCAATGTACAGATATCAGATGCCTTTTTATAGACCAATAATGAAGCAACAGAAAGAGAAATCAGGAAACTGATCCCATTCACAATTGCACGGGAAACCATAAAATACCTAGGAATAAACCTAGCCAATGATGTAAAAGACGTCTGTGATAAAAATTATAGAAAACTTATGAAAGAAATTGAAGAAAACACACAAAAAATTGGAAAAACATTCTGTGCTCATGGATCGGAAGAATAAACATTGTTAAAATGTCGTTATTACCCAAAGCAATCTACACATTCAATGCAATTCCAATCAAAATTGTACCAGCATTCTTCGCAAAGTTAGAAAAAACTATCCTAAAATTCCTATGGAACTACAAAAGACCCTGAATTGCCAAAGTAATATTGAAGAAGAAATCCAAAATGGGAGGCATCACAATCCCAGACTTTAGCCTCTACTACAAAGCTGTCATCATGAAGACAGTATGGTATTGGCACAAAAACAGACACATAGTCCAATGGAATAGAATACAGAACCCAGAATTGGACCCACAAATGTATGGCCAGTTAATCTTTGACAAAACAAGAAAGAGTAGCCAATGGAAAAAAGACAGCCTCTATAGCAGATAGTGCTGGGAGAACAGGACAGCAACATGCAGAAGAATGAAACTAGACCACTTTCTTACACCATACACAAAAATAAACCCAAAATGCCTGAAGGACCTGAATGTGAGACAGGAAAACATCTAAACCCTCAAGGAAAAATCAGGAAACAGCCTCCTTGACCTCAACTGCAGCAATTTCCTACTTGACACATTCCCAAAGGCAAGGAAATCAAGAGCAAAAATGAACTATTGGTACCTCAACAAGATAAAAGCTTCTACACTATAAAGGAAACAATCAAGAAAACTAATAGGCAACTGGCAGAATGGGAAAAGATAGTTGCAAATGACATATCAGATAAAGGGCTAGCATCCAAAATCTACAAGGAATTCAACAATCTCCACACCTGAAAATGAATAATCCAGTGAACAAATGGGCAGAAGACATAAACAGGCACTTCTCCAAAGAGGACATCCAGATGGACAACAGGCACATGAAACGATGCTCAGCATACACTCATCATCAGGGAAATACAAATCAAAACCACACTGAGACACCACCTCATGCTGGTCAGATTGGCTAAAATGAACAAATCAGGAGACTACAGATGGTGGTGGGGATGTGGAGAAACGAGCACCCTCCAACACTTTTGTTGGGAATGTAAACTGGTACAGCCACTCTGGAAAACAATGTGGACCTTCCTCAAAAAACCATCAATAGAACTTCCTTATGACTCAGCAATAACACTGCTAGGGATTTACCCAAGGGATACAGAAGTACTGATGCATAGGGGCACATGTACCCCTTTGTTCATAGCAGCACTTTCAACAATAACCAAATCATGGAAAAAGCCTAAATGTCCATCACCTTATGAATGGATCAAGAAGATGTGGTTTATACATACAATGGAATACTACATGGCAATGAGAGAGAATTAAATTTGTTCATTCGTGGCAATGTGGATGGACCTCGAAGGTATCATGCTAAGTGAAATAAGTCATGCAGAGAAGAACAGATACCTTATATTTTCACTCATAAGTCTAAAGGGAGAACCTTAACAGTGGACCATGGGGAAGGGAAGGGGGGGTAGAAGAGTTAGGGAGAGGTAGGGAGGCAAATTATGAGAGACTCTTGAATACTGAAAACAAACTGAGGGCTGAAGGGGGAAAGGGAAGCAGAGATTGGACATGGAAGAGGGCACTTGTGGGGAAGAGCACTGGGTGTTATATGGAAACCATCTTGACAATAAACTGCAAAAAATATAAAAATAAAATGTTCATACCCTAAACAAAAAAGAATTATGCTGTTGCAAACCAAGGAATGTCAGAAGCTGGAAAAGACCAGGAAGGATCTTACCTTGTGGCTTTTGAGGGAGCAAGGCCCTACCAACACTTCGATTTCATACCTCTTATTTCCAGAACTGTGAGAGAATAAATATTTTTTTTGTTTATGCCATCTGTTTTATGGTACTTGTTACAGTAGCAAGAAACTAATACATGTACATATATCTCTATAAGTCTGTGTATATCGATGGGTATTTCTGAATGAGTGTGTATATCTCTGGGTACCTATATACATAATCTACATATAATTGACCAGGAACATGTGAAAGAATGTGTAATCTGTCAGGAAGACAGATTCACTGAATGTTCACTCATTCACTGATTCCTTCAATATTTTCAGGGCCACTTCAATGTACTAGGCACTGGAGGCAGGCATGACTAAGAAATCCTTAGACTCTTGGGGTGACTGGGTAGCTTAGATGGTTAAGTGTCCGACCTCAGCTCAGGTCATGATCTCGGGGTCATGAGTTTGAGCCCTGTGTCAGGCTCTGTGCTGACAGCTCAGAGACTGGAGCCTGCTTTGGATTCTGTCTCCCTCTTTCTCTGATCCTCCCCCATTCACTCTCTGTCTCTCGCTCTCTCAAAAATAAATAAATATTAAAAAAAGAAATCCTTAAATTATTGAATCTAATGCTTTGAGAGCCCAATGTAAAAACAACCACTTTTATGTACTTACTTCTATTCCATGGATCCTATTTTATCTCTGGTCTTCTTCCCATTCAAGATAAGATCATGAAAATGTGTATATAAGTATAGCATGTAACAAGTTTTAAGCCTAGACTGTACCACTTACTAGTTCTATGACAGAATGACTTAACATTTCTAAGCCTCAATCTCTTCATCTATTAAAAAAACATAGGAATTAATAAACCTTGATAGTTTTCAGGTTTTTCCTACACAAAATGTTATCCACCCCAAAGAATTTGCACCACCCAGAAACTTGCTAGAAATTTAGAATCCCTTCAGGTTCCCACCCCCATTTTCTGACTCAAAATCTGAATTGTAAGCAGATCAACAGGTGATTTTAAACATTAATGTTTGTGCAGTGCTGACTTATGTCAAGTGAAGGGGAAATGTGGGAATTTGTATAATTTCAGCAGGAAATTAGGAGACCAACATTGGGGGTATGAATGGGCACTTAAGAAATCTAAAAATGTCTTGGAACTGTTATTGTGGGGTGGGATGAAAGAATGGTGAAGGAACCAGGATGTCTCCTCTGAGATTAGAAAGCCTGTTTTTATATTGATCGTAATCTAAGTATGTATGAATGTATTTCAAAAATAATTGACATACAATGTTACATTAGTTTCAGGTGTACAACCTAGTGATTTGACAAGATTACATTCTGTATTTAAAAAAAAAATTTCCTCTTCCCCTCCCCCTGGTCCTCCAGTAGGTTTCTCCTCTTTTCCTGTTAGACCTATGAGTGCAAACATATGGCATCTGTCCTTCTCTGCCTGACTTATTTCGCTCAGCATGACACCCTCAAGGTCCATCCACTTTCCTACAAATGGCCATATTTCATTCTTTCTCTTTGCCATGTAGTACTCCATTGTGTATATATACCACATCTTCTTGATCCACTCATCAGGTGATGGACATTTAGGCTTTTTCCATGTTTTGGCTATTGTTGACATTGCTGCTATGAACATTGGGGTACATGTGCTTCTATGCATCAGCATTTCTGTATTTCTTCAGTAAATCCCTAGCAGTGCTATTGCTGGGTCATAAGGAGGGGAAGAGGGAAAGAGAGTTGGGGAGAGAGAGGGACACAAAACTTGAGAGACTATTGAATGCTGAAAATGAACTGAGGGTTGAAGGGGAAGGGGGTGGGGGGAAAAGAGGTGGTGGTGATGGTGGAGGGCACTTATGGGGAAGAGCACGGGGTGTTGTATGGAAACCAATTTGACAATAAACTATTTTTTAAAAAATTGAATATCAAAAAAAATAAAATAAAAATCATCATCCCTACTGTGGAAATTTTCCTGCTTATTTTACTGTATTATTCTGAGATTTATACAATGTAACATTTATTAACACATTTTAGAGATTATATATATTTACACTTTTATTATTTGATACCTTTAGTTCTAAAATTCCTTGAGTTATTTTTTTATTTAGTTTTTATTTTTATTTTTATTTATTTTTTAATAGTTTATTGTCAAATTGGTTTCCATATAACACCTTGACTTAAATGACAATATAAATCTGGTGCCTATCATATCATAAAATTTCAACCCAAGGTTTAAGACTTCCTGCTTCAGTTGGGAAACTCCCTACTAGCAGAAATTATTAGGCTCAAGTAAATATACTACATGGTGTTTTAGATTTACCTTCCTTTTTTCCCTTTTTGTTTTTAGTAGATATATCATTTAGAATAAAATATCCTCACCCCTCAAAAAATAAAAATAAATTTTGTGTTTATTTATTTTTGAGAGATAGAATCAGTACAAGCGAGGGAGGGGCAGAGAGAGAAGGAGATACAGAATCCGAAGCAGGCTCCAGGCTCTGAGCTGTTAGCACAGAGTCCGACGCGGGGCTCGAACCCACAACCTGTGAGATCATGACCTGAGTCGAAGTCGGACGCTTAACTGACTGACCCACCCAGACACCCCTATATATTATATTTTTTAAGGGAAAAGGGATAAGAGCAGGCAGTGAATAAACAAATACTACCATTACTGACTGAACATGATATGCTAGGCACTTTTTATGTGTTACATAACTATCATAACAATTTTACCAGATAGGTGTTGTCAGGAATTATGAACAGTGTCTTGCATATGGTAATTGCTCAAAAAATGTTAACTGCTATTTTCATTTGCAATAAACACTGTCTTGACCTGCCAACTAAAGGAGCTAGAAGAAGGAGAGGGAGGTCTAAAGCAACAAACCCATTTTATTCATTTTACTGCAACATCAAAGAGGAATGTGAAATAAAACTAATGTTTGCCCTGATTTCAAATGCTTTAAGTAAAATTCTTCTTTCTAGGAAGTTGCCTGGATTTGGCACTGTGTTCTTCCCACTTTATTTTGAAGAGTGTAGATTCTTACTCTGGAAATAAATGACTCTTAGCTTAAGAAAATCGGGATTAACCAATTTATAAAAGGCAAAGCAAATCCCAAGAAGAGGCAGTAGGACTTGGACAGAGAGATTGGATTCCTTGGGAAGTAACTCATCCACGATCTTGAGAAAAGAAAGTTTCATCAAGGACAGCTTACTTTGGTACTTTTGGGAGTGAGAGAAGCTTCTCCCTCAACATCCTTTAGGGGTAGCAATCACTGTACTCCAAAGCTCTGGGCTGAAAGTGGAATCCTTCAATATCAACTGCCACTTTGGTAAGGAGTATCGGGAAGAGAACTTTCAAGTCACTGAAAAAAAATCATTGAAACATGAAGTGTCTCAAGCCTCAACTTGGAACCACCAAACTTGGTAAGTTTCTGTGATTCAAGGGAAGCCAAGAAAAGGGAACTCCATAAATTCTTGTCATCTTGTCTAATTCTAAAGCCTGGGCATTACATTTATGAATGAAACTTCTGCTACTTCTCTAGTACTAGGCATACCAATATCAGCTTCTTAACTTCAGACTTCCCCATTTTTTATAGTAGGCTGTTAACTCTTTAAGAATATTCTCACTAGGCCCCATTTACTGGCTTAAAGGCCATTATAATATTTGATTAGGTGATTTTAAGCTACTGGAGGAAGAAAGTCCTGTGGGATTCAAAGTACCAAAAAAAAAAAAAAAAAAGCTAAGGTGTTCTGGCCATTTTGGTCTCAAAATTGCTTTGTACAGTAATAGGAACAAATTTATCACAGGAAAGGACCAGGCCACTGGGGGTGCACTGAACCCTGCATCAAAATAACAGGACTTAAATGGCAAGCAGAACAAATAGGTCAAACCTGAGTTGGTTGAGAGTCCTCCAAGAGAATGCAGAAAGCTACCACAAAGTGAGTAGTAGGGCCAAAATAATGTTTGGACAGGGAGCATATTTGAAAGCATCTACTCCATACATAATGATCCCCTTATAACTCTTCTCTAATTTAAAAAGATATAATCCTAGCTTATATTGCATGACATGACCCTAGCCTCCTGGCAAGAGCTAGTTTCTTTAGGTATAGACAACTGATTCAAGCCAGATCTATCAGTGCTCAGTTTTCTGTGACTTGGGGATTGGAACTAAGAGAACCAGCCATTACCTTTCCATGTGACAGAACTGTAACATATGAACTCAAGAGATAAAAGAGCTATCTATTGCCCACTGTGTGCTTTAATCTGCTAAGAGAGAAGAAACAAGCAGATATGAACAAGGAAGCAAATATGAGACAGATAAAGAAAACCATCTTGTGTTTCCAGTAGCTCCCTATTTGCCAAAAAACAAAAACAAAAAACAAACAAAAAAAAAAACCCCAGTTTATTCCCAAGATCTAGTGACATTTCTGTTGCACTTAAAATAGCTCCAGATGGATCCTGTCTGTTGCAACCAAAGAATAGAAATGAGTACATAAAATGGCTAATTGGGTAGATGCTGCTCAGTTCCTGGTAAATGTCACCATGCAACAATATAGGCTCAGTGATGCCATATATTTAAAGTTTTTTCATGAAAGCTGCACACCTATATTTAACATGAAATCTTCAACCTCTTATACACTGGTAATGAAATCAAATTTTGGACATGGTTCAAGATAAAGTATATCTGCTGCCTGAATATGGTTTGTGGGCCTTTAAATTGTGATCTTAGTCAGCAAGCTACCTGCCTTAGCTGTTTCTTTCTTATTTCTTAGATTTTCCATCTGTTACTATCTTTTTCATATCCACTCATGTGTGCAGGGCATTACACTGCTAGCAGGGCCCAGAGTTAGTGACTCATTTTGATCTATTTCCTTCTTGGTCTGTCTGAGTAATTAGCTAAAGATATCAAAATGATTACAAATATGGATTTGGAGCCAGGATATCTGGGTTCAAATTCAATTCTGCCAATTATTAGCAGAGTTTTCTAAGTTTCCTTACAGATATGGTCAGAGCTCTAGAGTGCTATAATTTATCCATTTATCAAATAGAAATAATAAATACAGTGGTTAGGATAGTACCTGTTATATTTATTATTGTTGTCATAGTTGTTTTATTATTAATTATTAATTGTTGATTGATGACCTGAATAGTAGCTATTTTTATCAGTCTGGGCTCCCAGAAAGTACAGGTCTCACACGTTATCCCTGCTCTGCAATGACTCTTAGGTGTCAATGAGTGTTCAGGTTTGTGTCTACTTTCTGGCTGCTCTAATTTTGCTGGCCTATCTTGACTGACCCTCAATGCCAAATCTGGCTTTAGTTTCTCTTTAGCATTGGAAGCAGCTGTTTATTCAACCCCTAAGGTATTGAATAATAAAAATGAATATGGAGGAATACTCTTAATATTGTACCTATAAAAAATAGAGATTCCTTTATTTATGGTTGTGTCCTAGATTCTGTCTACCTCTTCAGTCTTTTTTCCTGCCACTGGCCTAGAATCTTCTTATGCTCCAGCATAATGAAACATTACTACTTCCTACACATGCCACATCTCTGGAACCTCCATTCATTAACATATGATGTTCCTTCAGTCTACAATGCTCTTTCTTTCTCTACTTGACTATCTTGAAAAAATCCTATTTGTCCTTTTTAAGACTCAAACATCACCTACAGCAAGTCTTCTCTGACTCCTTTACCCCTAATGTCACCCACATCTTTCCTGTTCATGTTAATAATTTTCTTACTTGTAAGTTTCCCAATTTGTCTTTCCTTGAGTTTATTCAACTGCCCTCTAACCCTCAGTGTCTTTATCTACAAAATGAAATAACCCTATTGTGAGTTTAAACGAGAAGCATGCAAAGGGTTTAGCATGGTACCCGGCATATAGTAAGTGATCAATAAATACTGGATGTTAGCTACAGCTTTCTCTGTCCCCCAGATAAGCTTCAGGGAAAGGTTAAAGGCCATTATTTTTTTATTCCCAGCTGAAAGCACAGAGCTAGCTACATAGAAGATTCTCAGGGCATGCATGCTGAATGAGTAAATGAGATGAATGAATGAATATTCTTTCCCCTTTTCAAAATCATCTGCCTTATATAAGTGGAAACGGTTAATATAGTCACTTTTAATAAGTCAAAGCTGATGATCACATTCCACTAGAGCAAAAAAGCACTCTAAACATTTTATTTTATTTTATTTTATTTTATTTTATTTTATTTTATTTTATTTTATTTGTTATTTATTTTGAGAGGGGTGGGCAGAAAGAGAAAGAGAGAGAGAGTCCCAACCAGGCTCCACACTGTCAATGCAGAGCCCAATGTGGGGCTCAATCTCACGAACTATGAGATTATGACCTGACCTGAGAGTCAGATGCTTAACTGACTGAGTCCCCCAGGCAATCAATTCTTAAACTTTCTTTAAAAAATAGTTTATTGTCAAATTGGTTTCCATATAACACCCAGTGCTCTTCCCCACAAGTGCCCTCTCCATGACCACCATCTCCCTTCCCCCTCCCACTCCCCCTTCAACTCTCAGTTCATTTTCAGTATTTAATAGTCTCTCAGGTTTTGTGACCCTCTCTCTCCCCAACTCTCTTTCCCCTTCCCCTCCCCATGGTACTCCATTAGGTTTCTCCTGTTCTCCTGTTAGACCTATGAGTGCAAACATATGGTATCTGTCCTTCTTTGCCTGACTTATTTCGCTTAGCATGACACCCTCGAGGTCCATTCACTTTCCTACAAATGGCCATATTTCATTCTTTCTCATTGCCATGTAATACTCCATTGTGTGTGCGTGTGTGTGTGTATATATATATATATATATATATATATATATATATATATACACACAGCACATCTTCTTGATCCATTCATCAGGTGATTGACATTTAGGCTCTTTCCATGATTTGGAAATATTTTCTACTCTACCATCATGCCATTTCTGATGAGAAAAAATTGTCCCCAGTTCAGGGAGCTGTTAGAAAGAACAGTTTTCCAAGGAACAAAATACAGACCATATCAGCATCTGGTGACACTAGTTATATAATAACATTCTTTGGGACCTAGCTGTTTCCCTGAAACACTATGGAGGAAGAATAGTAACACTGCTGCTTCTCCAGCATCTGCTTTTGTCCCACGTATATTATCATCACAGGTAGAATTCTCTAAGCTTACCCCTTCCTTAACCCTATTCCATCTTCCTCTAACTCACATTATGTTGATGCCTTTGATTATATGGTTCTTCCTGCTTAGAATACCCTTTCTTTTCCACTCAGGCAATCCAAACTGAACCTATACTCCCAAGATGCAACAAAGCTTCATGAACAGAGAAAATGACACTTGATTTGGGTATCATGATATGCATAGGAGCTTACCAAAAAGAGAATAGAGTAGAAGGAAAGGTGGAGGTGGGAGTAGTTCTTGTAAGAGGGAGAAGGACATTTCTGGGAATCCTAATACTATAAATGACACATGGTGTTTGTGAAAGACTACGCCATGTTCAAGTAATAGCGGTTGTTTAGTGTGGCTCTTTTGATAAGGAAAAGTCATAGGCAATAAACATCAAAGGTGGTTGATGACAGACTGATATGCCTTACTAAGAGGCAGGAATTTAATCCTATAAGTGATGGAGAGTCTCTGAAGGATTCTGAACATAGGACTGGCAGGATAAAAACATGTATTTTAGAAATATCCTAACATGTATTCTAGAGTCCTTATTAGTTTGCCAGGATTGCCACAACAAAGTTCTCAAAACTGGTTAAGTTCAACAGAAATTTACTATCACAGTTCCGGAGGCTAAAGGACTAAAATCAAGGTGCCAGCAGCATTGATTACTTCTGAGGGCTGTGAGAAAACAATCTGTTGTAGGCCTGTCTCTTTGATTTGCAGATGGTTGTCTTCTCATGCATTTTCATATCATATTACCTCTATTGTGATTCTTTGTGTCCAAATTTCCTCTTTTTAAAGGAGACCAGTCATATAGGATTATGGTCTGTCCTAATGACCTCATTTTAACTTGATTACCTTTGTAAATACCTTTTTCCAACTACAGTCTCATTCTCATTCCTCTAATAATGGGAATTAAAGCTACAAAATATTTTAAGGGACATAAATTAACCTATAAAAAGCCCATAGAGATTAGAGGCAGGTAAAATGACAGTAAAAGAGCTATTTTAATGTGCCAGATCAGATATGTTGAAAAATTAAGCAAAGACACTACAAGTAGGGATGAAGAACATACAAAGGATCAAAGAAGCAAAATGTGCAAGGAGAGGAGAAGAAAGAGTCACAGATGACTTTAGGATTTATTGTTTGGTTGATTATGTGACTGACAGAGATAGAAAGGGAAGTGAAGTGTTTGATGACAAATTCAATTTTAGACATATTAACTATGAGGTGTCAAGACAGGCACTTAACAGATAAATGGGTAGGTCCACTCTCAGGAAAAATATTCCGCTTGGAGATGCAATTTGTCATACAGACCATCATCAGCATATAAATGACAGTCAAAACTCTTAAGTGGATGATGGAAGAGATAACACAAAAAAGTGGGTTACCCAGTAGCTAGAGAAGAGAACAAAAACAACAGACAGTGAGATAGATAGAAATGCAAGATAGAGTATTCTCATGGAAGACAAGGAAGGGAAGGTTTTAAAGAAGAATGGCATATACAACAGCTTTCAAATGTAGTAGAGTCAACTATGTTCAAACCTTAAAGAAAAGAGCATTGGACATGACACTGAGGAGATCTTTAGGTAAATTTGGCAAGAGCAATTTCATTAATGATTTAAATAAAACTGCAGAAAAATGGAGTGGTAATTTGAGTGAATGTTGTTAAAGAAAGATTGATTTTTGGGGGGGAATGTGGGAAAGAATGTGTTTATAAGCTGAAGATTAGGCAGTATAGCATAATAGTCTAGGTGTAGACTAGCTCAGCTCTGCCATTTACTAGAGGTGTAAACTTGTGCAAATAGCAAGATTTTCAAATTGCAAGACTTTTCTGTGCCCCAATTTCCCTAACTGAAAATTTTTGAAAATAATAAGACTTACTTCATAAAATAGTTGTGAGATCTGTATGAATTGATACACATAATGTATTCAATAGAAGTCTTGGCACAGAACAAATCTTCAATAAATAGGTGGGGATAGTTGGATGGGTGGGAGAACCAAAGAAAAAAAATAAATCAAGGAAGATAGAGAAGGAAGCTGATGGAACAACTTCTCAGAAGGTATAGGAAAGAATGGATCCTCTTCCACTTACTAGCTGTGTGACCTTGGGTAAGGAACTTTGCTTTTCATTAGTTTTTAGTGCTTTAGTTTCCTCATCTGTAAAATAGAAATGTAATAGTGCCTACCTTACAAGACTATTATGAAGATTAAGTGAAACGGTACATGAAACACTTCACCACTGGGAAGGACTTGGGAAGAAGTATAGTGAATAGCTTAGAATAAATCATATGTGCTAGCAAGATTGAAAGCTTAAAAATGTTTCCAAGTCAATAATTTTCACAATTTCAGGGTATACTAAAATAGTACTACAAAAGCTTATGTTTTCTTTAAAAGTTTAAGCATTATTCAACTGCTAATAAATTTATTGTAATTTTTTATTAAAGTACATGGAAAAGTAGTTTCAAATGTACTTGAAACCTTTTTCAGATAATTATGTTATAAAACAATGGCTAGTATGAAATTAAATTGTATGAGTTGACATGGATTCAGCAATAAGCTTTCTAAGTTTTTTTTAAAGGAGAACTGTATCCAAAGCAATAAAACATAATCATCTTGATTGTGTTAAGATGAACAATTGAAGATTCATCCTCCTTACTAGAATAGAATTTTAAATAATATAATTGTTATTTATTTTCTTTAAAAATGGCTTCCTAACTCACTCAGAATAAAAGCCAAAGTCTTCACAAGGTCCTATAAAATCTGACCCTCTCTGTCTCTCTTACCCCATGTCTTACCATTCTCCTCCTCTCTACTCTAGTGATATGAGCTTACTTCCTATTTCTTGAACACAGCAAACCTTTGCACATTCTATTTCCTCTGTCTAGAACACTCTTTGGTCAGGTATTCTCATGGCTGGCTCTCTCACTTCATTAAGATATATTCATAAATATCACCATATCAAAGAAGCTTTCCTTAACTGCTCTATATTAAATAGCTCACCCTAATCCCAAAGCTCTATATCCTTTCTCCTACCATATTATCATGCAAAAAAAAAAAAAATACTGTTACTGTTTGTTTTTTCCCTTCACTAACCCAGCCTCACTAGAATATAACCTCAAGAGGGCAAGAGCTTTGTTTTGTTTACTGTTATATATTCCCAGAGTCTTGTGCACTGATGACACTGAGTAAATTCTCAGTATTTGTTGAATGAATTAATATCATAACACAACGTAGTTTTGTGTTGATACCTTTGTCTATCACAGCTCCCTACCCTTGAAGGTTGAGCCACAACTAGGAAGGAACTCAAACCAAAGTAAATGTAGAGGCAAGGTATTCTAGTCTAGCCTAACCCCTGGATCCATGCATTCCAGAAGAGGAATTGGGGGTCAAAACTACTGAAAGGATGCAAAGTGTCCTCTTTGCAATAAAACTCTTTTCCCCCTCCATAGACAGAAATTCTTCACAATTCCAGAAAGCAGAATACTGATACCAAACAATTTAAATTGCTCTGAGGAAGATACTTGAAGCCCTTGGAGGAGGATTTCTATTGCATGCCTGCAGTACTTGTTAGTGGGTTCACAAACCTTTCATTATCTTAGGAAAAGAATAGCCGTATTTCAGCAATGATATTTTATGACAGCTAAGAAATACTTAGTTCTCTTATCCTGCAACTAGAAACTCTCCCAAACAAAAACAAACCAACATGAACAGAAAGTGACAATCAAAGGTTAAAATAGAAGCACAGCAGTTCCTAACATATTTCATGCGTACCAAATGCAGTAGGCTTACTATGGAACCAATACATAGTTCCTTCTCCAACCTTCATGCAAGGGTGTGGATAGCAGAGTTCCATGGATGTGATATGTACAAGTACCTCTTGGCTCTGGGAAAAGACTGTACTCTAACTGATGAAAGTTACTAGGACAGTTTCAGATGAATTCCTGTTTCTTGTTTTAAGTAGCCCATAGGCCATGGAATTTAGGGAGAAAGAACCCTAAGTGAAGTTTTCTTCTTTATCTGAATCCAGTGACTCAATAATATGGCCATTCAGAATAAGGTCATTTTGAGGTTTGGAAAACCAACTGAGGAGAATGGGCATGGAAGAAAGTGTTTTAGCTAAATGTTTCCTAGAAACCTAGAACTGACAGATGCTCTTATGCAACTTAGCTCTAGAGACTCAATGAAACTTAACACATTAAAAAAGGTGGGGTTCTATGCCTTGCATTTAATACCAGAGACAGCTGAACTGGTGAATTGCAGAGCACTGTGAGCAATGCATTCCACTGACCAAACAGAAATTTTCAGAGTGAAATACAACCCCTAAAACTTCAAACAACATGCTTTCATTTCTTTGACCTATGAGATGTCATCAGGCTCCATCCAGCCCTGCTACTCTCCCTCCCTAAGCAGAAACAAACATGGAAGAGATGTCACTGGTCTGTATGAGGCTTTCTAACAAATCACCACACAAGTTATTTTATTCAACAGCAGAAGAGAGCTGGTGAAGCTCTACTTCCCAACACAATCTTCCTGACTGGACACGAACATGGTAATGTCAGATTACCCAAGATAGCCTTAGTTTCCTTATTAAGCATCCAGCCCCTCTCTCTTTGCATGCCATTTTCACTTGAGTTCCTGTCTTTTCCAGCTGGATCTCCTAGTCACTTAGGCTTGGACATATCAATACTATTACTAAAGGAAAGGCAATAAACACGAACTATTGGATCTTTAACACGACAGATGCTTGGTTAATGTTGGAATCAAATTCAACATTAATTTCCATATCTTAGGAAGAAACCTTGGCCTCTAGTCTGTTAAGAAAGGAGTCAGTGACACCATTTTACATGATCTTGACATATTACAGACACCAGCAACAGGAACAGCTATAGGCAAATATCTGGCATTCCATAAATATTTGTAGAATGAATAAATTTTTTCAAGCCATCTGCACAACAATGTCACCTCTCAGGAAGTATAAAATTTCCCCCTTTAGCTAAAACTGCAGAGCCAATGTGCAACTTGGCAACTTCCTGAGTATCAACTGAACATTAGAAGTATGTCTGGAGGCTGATATGAGAAGTTATAAGCTGCATTCACCACACAAATTTCCACAACACATGTAGGCAATGTCATCCTTCTCCAAACTGAATTTCCAGTACAGACTTCCCTCAGTTGAAGCGGTGCACTGTCCCTTTAAGAAGCCAGGAAAGATGGAGCCCTCCCAGCTTTAAGCCTTTAAGGAACCTGATAGGGATGCTGGAGTGTGACACCAAGAAAAACCGCCTGGAAAGGGTAAGTCGAGGCTCTAATGACAGGAGGGGAAATCAAGGCTATATCCATGCAACTGTTAAACTGTGAGCATCTATCCCCTGGGTCGCAGTTCCCCTAGGCTCTAAAGCATCACCCCCCCTCCCCTCCCCTCTCCTTACCCCATCTCACTCTGCTTCACTCTCTGGATCCTCCCTGAAAGTCCCCTTCCGTAAAGATGGCTCCTTCATAGCACAGCGGGAGACCCCAGTGAGGGTGGCAAAAGGAAGGAGAGGGGGTGGATAGACAAAATAAATGGGACTTACTTTCGGATTCTGCACCTCCGAAGGCATCCATCCTCTGCTTCCAGCCCAGGACTGGACCCGACGGGGCGGGGCCAGGGCTGAGCTGGTGGACACGGGGTCCTCACTCCCTCATACTACAAACCTAGTTCAGGGCAGAGTTAGGAGGAATGGGCACTGATTAGTGGCGGTGTTTACTAGATTTTAATTATCTCAAAAGGAGACAGATGGGTTCCAGAGAGTTGACCCGGAGGTAGGAGTGGAGATGAGCTCTAAAACCCTCCTTTTCCTTTCTTTTTGGCTAGCTTCCCGCGCCTGGCAATAGCGACATCAGGGGTAAAGGCTTTCGTTTTTCTTCCTTTTTGGTTTCTCCCAGCTGCCGGTTCCAGACCCCACCCAGCGGCTCCACCCCATCCCCTGCTACACATTCTGTCAATCACCTGCCTCTTTAAAGCTGCATGACACAACTTGTGTTTTTGTCTTGTGGGCAAACAGAATCACCGAGCTTCTTGCCTTTCCAACAATACCTCTGACCTTTCTGCTGAGTTTAGGAAGCTAAGGTTAGCTGCGAGTGGCGGCTTCTCCTTCCCCTCTGCCCCAAGCTTGCACAGCTCCACCCAAACTCCTTCCGGGTTTGCCAGGCAGGCAACTGCCCTACACTACCCCATCTCTTTGCTTTGTTTCTGGTGAAAAGTGGTTCCTTAGGCTGCCAAATCTCCAAGAAAGTTACTGTGGCGCCCTCATTGGCGCCACCCACTCCCCTACAGTTTCTGGATTGAAGTCACTACAACAGATCTGTTGTCAGTTTGGCTTCACCATTCTGCCTGTCCCAGTGTGCTCAGTCTTTTCTATCTCTCATCTGTGTAAGTCTCCAGGTTTCTCACTAGAATGGGAAGAGATGGTGGGGAAATGTGTTTCATGCCTCTAACTCATGCAAAACTGCAGTAGCACCCCAGTGTCCCACTCCATAACTTGGCAGCTCAAAGTCAGAGGAGGGCCCTAAAGTTCCATCCACAGGTATTACTGGAATTCTAGAATGACCTATCAGAAATTATATTTAATGCTATTCTCCATTATAGTTAACAGCAAAACCTGCTTGCTCAGGCCAAAAATCTTGGAGCCAACCTTCACTCCTCTTTTTCTCTCATACTTCACATTCAATTCTTCAAGAAATCCTGTTGGCTCTGTCTTTAAAAATGTGCCCAGAATCTGCCCACGTCTCACACTTTACACTACTACCCCCAACAAGCCATCACCAAATCTAGATCCAGCTCCTGCCTACCTCTTTGACTTGATTTATTAAAACCCATCCTCTCTTCTCTAGCCATACTGATCTCCTTTTTATTCCAATATGCTATTATCTGTCTGAACTAAGGGACTTTGCATTTTTTTTCCTATCTAGTTCTTCCCATGGTGGGCTTCAATATCCTCCAGATCTCAGGGAAGCTTTCCCTGACCACCCAGATTAAAGTAATTCTCATAGCCCAGGCACTCTCTGTTACCTTATCTCATTTCATCTTTACTATAGTACTGATCACAATCTAAAACAATCTAATATGTATTTTTGTTTCTATGGTTCAGTGATGACCCTCCCACTAATGTATAAGCTCAGTAAGATCAGGGACATCTATTTTGATCTTTGATATATCATCAGCATACTGAACTGTGGTTGCCATATAGAAAGAGCTCAGTATTTGTTGAAAGAATGATTGAAGGCAATATGTTCTGGAATCTATCTGAGTGTTATCTTGTTTCAAACCACAAACACCTGAAACTAATAAAACATTGTGTGTTAATTATACTTCAGTTTAAAAAAGAATAACACAAAATACAAAAAAGAACAAACAAACCAAAACAAAGGCAGCAAAGAGAGACACACCAGTTAAGATTCACTTGTCCTATCTATTCTCCCTTAGAACATCCATCTACATACCTTGCCTCAGGGCTGAATTAGCAATGGTAGTTGGAGCAGTCCCCTAGTGGTAGTGTGCTTTTAGGATGGCTTCTAGGGTTTAGAATTGATTGCTGATGGTTGATTTTAATGTTCTTAGTTCTGTCATGTCAATGCTAGGGTGCATAGTTTTCTAGGGTCTGGTTCATCTGAATAATAGAATCTTTGCCTCTAGATGTGTTTCTTACTTTGAAGTCAGATTTTTTGTATATGCTTTCTCATGCCCCCAAAGATGCATCACTTCATTTGATTCACACAACCTCAGTATGAAGTAGGTGTTATTATTATCTTCATTTTTATAGGTGAGAAAACAAAGCCCAGGGAGTAATACAACTTGCCAAAAATCACCCCCCTATGAAACAGTAAAGCTGAGATTTGAGCCCAAGTAGTATACCTCCAGATATACACCCTTTCCCACTACACTGTATTTCCTAAACTAACCTCATCAGTCATGATATTGGGAAGAGCAGACATCCCAGTTTACTGGATGGTAATAGGTTAAAGACAAAGGAAAGCAGCTGAAGTTAGGAACATTTGTTACATAAAGCAGGAAGGATGGTTTGAATAATTCTATAAGCTATGATCTTGATACAAGGTCATATGGGGTAGTCACTTCCCTTTCCCAGTGGATGGACCTAGGTCTCTCTAGTCTCAAGAAGAGAAAATTCAGAAGGACAAGAATCCTGTCTTTTAGTCCTGTCTTAAACTATCATTGGCATGTCCCTAATTACTTATCCATCATGTGTCCTAACCTCAGCTATCTGTCTCCTTATAGAAGCTATTCAGCGTGGCCCAATTCTCTGGACTTCTGGTCATGGATAACACATACCTTTTTCTAAGTTCCTGCCTATACCTGAGCATGATATCATGAGGAGGTTTGAAAGATGCCATGGTTATAAGTACAGTGCTAAGCATTGTGGAACAGAGGCAAAGAAAGTGTCCGCAGGATTAAAGGTCAGAAGTTTCCCGTATACTATTTGCTATTTGTCTACATAAAATACTGCAAATAGGAACTTCATCTTCTGAATTATATAATGAGGAGAGTGAATTAATAGTGGTCAAGGGTACTTTCTAGTTCAGAAATTCTCTGTCAGTTACCTTTGGTCAGCTCACTGATGGCAGAAAGTTCTTATGACAGGAAAAGACTTATAATATCAATTTTCTGAGGCAAGTTAACACATTCCCTTAATCTCATTCCTCTTGATATTAGCTTTTTAGTAAGCACCATATGGGATGGAGTGGGTGTCCAATTAATAAGGATTTACCTTCTTTGGAATTTGTTTGAGACCATAGGTTGTACTATAATGGGTATGTCTGATGTTTGTGATATGTAGACCTTCCCTGTTGGCCATAAGAACTTATCTAGGGAAAGATCCTTGTTCCAACTGGGACAAAGTGTTCTCTTTCCATGGACCATGACATTTTTAATTGAAACAGAGTCAGGGGTTACTTGGTGGGGGCAGGGGGTTGTCACATTAAATCTGGAGAGAAGATCCATAAATTCATACTGCTTTTGTACCCAGAGCTGACTCCTGGCTCCTAACCTTTCTGATTCAACTCTTCCCTTAACTCTTATGACATATCCCAGTATTTAGTAAGTTTCCTATTCTCCTAATTAAAAAAAAACTTTTATTAATTATGATAGCCAGAGTCTACTTCTTATTTATTGCCATATAATCACTACACACCTGGCAAAATGTTGGTGCTCAATATTTATTATTTATTGAGCACCAACCTTTTTTTTGCCAGGCACATACGATTATATAGCAATAAATAAGAAGATGAACATGCTCTCTCTGTCACCAAGTCATATATTCATATCTAAAGCAATTCTTCACTTTGGTGTTTCCATTACTTCCATGCTGTCTTAGAATGTAGTTCTATAGAGGCTTATTAGACTGTACAATGTCCTTGGGAGTGGTCTATGTCTTTTTCGTTTTCAAATGTTTTATAGTGATGACCACAGAGCTTTGCACGTAATAGACACTCCGGGCTTGTTGAAATGGATTCAGCTCTGTACTGCCTCTGGGATGTCATCTGTCCTGTAGCAAACCAAAAAACCTCTCAGATATAAAAAGCAACTGTGGTATAGTTGAAAGAAGATTGGATTTGGGATGAGAAGACTTCCAATTCCAAGTTTGCCATTCCCTAGATGTTTTACTTAAAGCAAGGTTACCTAATCCCTCTGAGCTTTAACTTTTTCACATAAAAAAACAAAGGAGATGATAATAATACTTTTCTCAAGCTTCTCTGTGCATGTTCTAAAATGGCTAAGGAAATAGAGACTGACCACCTTTATGTTACTAAGTCAAACAGCCACTTTTCAGTCCTTAATTCAGTTTACCTGTCAGCAACATTTGGCATAGTTGACCACTGCTGCTTCTTTGAAGCATTTTTTTTCTCTCTCTATTTCCCTTGACTTATATGTAAAAATACTTCCGTGGTTTTACTCAGCCTTACTGCTCTTTTTTGGTCTCCTTTTCTCTTCCTCTAAGTCTAAATGTTAGAGTATCTCAAAGCCTTTCTTAACCCTCTTTTCTTTTCTATCTACATTCTCTCCCCTATGATCTCATTAATTTTATTGCTTGACTACAAGCTGGTGAATACCTGAACCTATGTCTCAAAACCAAACCTCTCTGAACTCCGAGTCCATGTTTAGATCCTCTCTGAGCTTTCGTTTCCTCATTTGTAAAATGAGGATTGGATTCATGCTACCTCTTCTCAATCTATTCTTTATGTGTAGCCAGATGAATCTTTTAAATTCGCCAACCAGATCCTGTTATTCCCCTGCCTAATGACTTCCATTGCGCTTCGGATAAAAGCCCAGATCCTTATCATGACCTACAAGGCTCTGTGTAGTCTGGTCCTTAGTTGCCATTCCTGACTCATATTCAATTACTCTTCTCCCAGGCCTCAGTATTCTAAAGTCACTGGCATTCCTTTTTATAGCTCCTCAAGATTGGCATGCTTCTTTTATCTTGGGGTCTTAGCACATGTTATTTCACCATCTGAAGTATTCTTCTACTTATCATTCACCTGGCTTATTTCTGTTAATTATTCAAGTGAAAATTAACTATAGCCTTATACAACACAATGGACAAATCTTAATAACATAAAGTTGAATGAGCAAAGCAAGTACTAAAAGACAGAAACTTATGAACTTCAAAACTAAGTAGAACTAAGCAATATATTGTTTATTTACATATATGTATGCATATATATGTATATATGCATATGATAAAACTATATTTTAAGGCAAGGGAATGATAAATACAATATTTAGGTTACTTCTTAGAATGGGAAAAGAATACAATAAAAGAGATACCCATAGGTATATATGAGTTATTGATTATATGGTAACTTTTAGGTTGAGTGGTAGATTCACAGATATTTGTTAAATTATTAAATAAATAAATGTCATAAATGGGCCAATAATGATAGTGTATGAAGGACTAAGGATTATCATTAATCTAATTATATGTAACTGAAGTCTATTAGCAGTGTTTTTAAAAACTTTAAAGGACTAGAGGAAGATACGTTTCTAAAATCTTGGAATGAGAAAGCTATTTTAAACATGACACCAGTGGGAAAACAATGTAAAAGGTCAGTGAACTTGTTAACAGACAGAGTTTAAATCTACCACATCCCATAAATAAAGTTGAAAGGCAAATGACAAATTGGGTGAAAGTATTTGCAGTACATGTAACAAAGGGTTAATGTCAATATATAAAATGTTCTTACAGATATTTAAAAAAATAGCCATCAACATGAAGAAAATAGCCATCTTAAAGCAAATTTTATTTTTCAAGTGTTATTGATATAATTGACAAATAAAATTATATATGCTTAAAGTGTACAACATGGTGATTTGATATATGTATACATTGTGAAATGATTACCACAGTCAAGTTAATTAAAACATCCATAATCTCATATAGTTACCTTTTTCCAGTAGTGAGAACACTTAAAATTTAGCAAATTTCAAGTATGAAATGCAGTGTTATTAACTATAGTTACCATGTTAGGTCCTCAAAATTTATTTATTGTAAAACTGAAAGTTTGTATGCTTTGACCAACATCTCTCCATTTTCCCCACTCCTGAACCCCTGGCAACCACCATTCTACACCCTTGACTAATTTTTTTCAGATTTCACATACATGATACCATATGATATTTGTCTTTTCCTGTCTGGTTTAGCATAATGCCCTAGAGTTTCTTCAATGTTGTTGTAAATAGCAGGAATTTCTTCTTTTTATGATTAAACAATATTATATAATAATATATACCATATTATATTTTTATAATTGTAACTTTTATATTATAAATAATTTACATATAAATTATATAATATTGTTATGTATTCATTATATAATATATATAATCACATTTTCATTACACATTCATCTATCAACAGATACTTAGGTCCTTTCCATATCTTGGCTATTTTGAATAATGCTGCAATGAACATGGAAGTGCAGATATATCTTTGAGATACCGATTTTGTTTCCTTTGCATATATCCCTTTGAATTAATATGGTAGTTCTGTGTTTAATATTTTTTAAAACCTCCATACTGTTTTCTTTAATGACTATACCAATGAACATTACAGCAACAGTGTACAAGAGTTTCTTTTTCTCCACATCCTCACCAACATTTGTTAGGTCTTATCTTTTTGATAATAACCATCCTAACAGATGTGAGGAGGTAACTCATTGTGGTTTTTATTTGTATTTCCATGTTGATTAGCGATGTTGAGTATTTTTTCATGTGCCTGTTATCCATTTCTGTGTCTTCTTGGGAAAACTTCAGGTCCTTTGCCCATTTTAATTGGGATTATTTATTATTATTATTATTATTATTATTATTATTTTGCCATTGAGTTGTGAGTTCTTTATATATACCAAATATTAACCCCTTATCAGAAATGTGGTTAGTAATATTTTCTCCCATTCCATAGGTTGCCTTTTCATTTTAATGATTATTTTCCTGTAACAAAGCTGTTTAGTTTATTGGAGCCCCACTTGTTTATTTTTGCTTTCACTGTGCTTTAGATGTCATATCCATGAAATCATTATGAAGACCAGTGTCAAGGAGAATTTCCCAATGATTTATTCTAGAACCTCATGGTTTCAGGTCTCACACTTAAGTCTTTAATCCATTTTGAGGTAGCTTTTGTGAGTAGTGTAATATGGGGACCAATTTCATTCTTCTGGTTGTGAATATCCAGTTCCCAGCAACATTAATCAAAGAAACTATCCTTTCCCCATTGTTTGTTTTTTGTGCCATGTCAAACATTAATTTGCTATATGTGTGTGAGCTTATTTCTGTTCACTCTTTCTGTTTCCTTAGTCTGTGCCTGTTTTTATGCCAGTACCATGCTGTTTTGATTTGACTACCTTTGTAATAAGTTTGAAATTAAGAATGTGATGCTTCCAGCTTTGTTCTTCTTACTCAAAATTATTTTGAGTACTCATGGTTTTTTGGGTCTTCAGACAAATTTTAGAATATTTTTTTATTTCTATGAAAAAATTCCATTGGAATTTTGATAGGGATTGCAATGAATCTATAAATCGCTTTAGGTAGTATGGACATTTGACCAATATTAATTCTTCTAATCCAAGAACACAGAATATCTTTCAATTTATTTGGGTCTTCATTAATTTCTTCATCAATGTCTTACAGTTTTTAGTATACAGGTCTTTCACTTCCTTGGTTAAATTTATTTATTTTATTGTTGTTGGTGTTATTGTAATGGGATTGCTTTCTTAATTTTTCTTTCAGATAGTTTGTATTACTGTATAGAAAGAAACACATTGATTTTTACATGTTGATTTCATATTATTCAACTTTACTGAATTCATTTAATAGTTCTAACAGGGTTTTTTTTTGGTGAGGTCTTTAGGATTTTTTTCTACATAAGATTATGTTATCTGTGAACAAAGACAATTTAACTTCCCTCTTTCTGATTTGTATGCCTTTATTTTTTTCATGCCTAACTGCTATGGTTAGAACTTCCAGAAATATGTTGAATAAAAGTAGCAAGATTGAGCATCTTTGTCTTTCAGCTTTTCAGCATTTAAAATTATAATGACAGCTATGGGCTTTGTCATGGCTTTTATTATGTTGAGGTACATTCTTTCTGTACTTAATTTATTGAAAGTTTTTATCATAAAAGGATCTTGAATTTTGTCAAATATTTTTCTGCAACTATTTGGATGATACTGTGGTTTTTCTCCTTCATTCTATAAATGTGGTGTATCACATTTATTAATTTATATATGTTGAACCATCCTTACATCCCAGGGATAAATCCCATTTGTGCATGGTATATGAACATTTTTAATGTGTTGATAAATTCATTTTGCTGGTATTTTATGGAAGATTTTTGCATCTATGATCATCAGAGATATTGTCCTATAATTTTATTTATTGTAGTGTCCTTTTCTGGCTTCAGTATCAGAATAATGCCAACCTGGTGAAACAAATTTGGAAGTAGTACCACCTTTTCATTTTTCTGGAAGAGTTTCAGAAAGGTTGCCATTAATTTTTCTTTGTTTGTTAAAATACACCAACAGAGCCATCTGATTTATACTTTTATTTGTTGGAAGCTTTTGACTACTCATCCAACCCCCAACTAATTATAAGTCTATTCATATTTTCTACTTCTTCATGATTCAGTGTTGGTAGGTTGTATGTTTCTAGGAATTTATCCATTTCTTCCAGCCAATATGTCGAATTACTGTTGCTCATTGTAGTCTTTCTTGATCTGTTGTATATCTGCAATATGAGTTGTAATCTCTCTTCTTTCACTTCTGATTATATTTATTTTAGTCTTCTCTCATCTTAGTCTAGCTAAAGTTTTGTAAATTTTTTTTTACCTTTAAAAAATAGCTCTTAGTTTTGTTGATCTTACCTGGCTTTTTTGTCTGTTTTCTATTTCATTTTTTAAGAAATTTAGTGAATATTTTTATTATTTTTATAGTTTATTGTAAAATTGGTTTCCATATAACACCCAGTGCTTCTCCCCACAAGTGCCTGCCTCCATGACCATCACCCCCTCCTACTCCCCCTTCAGCCCTCGGTTCATTTTCAGTAATAAATAGTCTCTCTACTTCATTTATTTTTGTTCCATTCTTCGTTTTCTTTCTTTTTGCTGTTTTGGGCTTAGTTCTTCTTTTTCTAGTTCCTTGAGATTATAAAGTTCATTTGTTTATGTGTGATGTATCTTATCTCTTAATGTAGACATTTGTCACTATAAACTTCCCCTTTCAAACTGTTTGCTACATCCTTTAAGTTTTGGTATGGTG
>PISW01012190.1:0-34334 GCA_004023785.1 Mungos mungo | reverse complement strand
CAGAGTGATCGCTGGATATTAAAGGGTTTCATCCGAACAGAAAACGTACAGGCACTTCAACAAGTGAGCGAGGCTGGTCCTCCCGGCTATTACTGTTTATTAAATTGTTGATCGTTGCAAAACGATCCCTGAATTTTCAAGTTTTCTTCCCTGCCCATTAATCCAGCTGAATGGACCTAAATCAGCCTGTCAGTCCCAACTGATAAAAATAAACCGAAAGAGGGAAGAGAGAGCCTGCTGGTCGGAGAGGAACAAAACCACAGAGCAGCAGCACCATGTACTCAAGTGGTTTTTGTGGGAATACGTAAAACTCAACGAAGGTGCTCCCCGTGCGGTCCGCTCTGCACGGGGAGAGCACAGCAGGAGCCGCAGCGAGAAAACGTGCGCCCTTCCCATCCTGTCCTCCGCCCGTGTTTCCATTTCATCCAACACATCATGGGGGGCTATGTTGTCACCCATGGGGAGCAGGCACGACAGTCCGTCTCTCTTGCGTGTGCTCTACCGCCAGAGTGCCGGGGTGGGCACCGCGGTGGCACCGCCCGCTGTCACGGGGCCAACACGGTGTGACGCACACCGGCTGCAGCGGGGAACCAGCCAAGTCCCCGCCCTCCGGGCACACCCCCAGAGGGGACGCTGGCAGAGGGCGGGGACAGGTGCCCTCGGGGGGACCGAGCACCCGGAGAAAGGAGCCCGGGGGCGGGAGGGGCTGCGGGGGTCTGCGGTGCTCAGGTGGCCCGTCAGGACAGCTGGGTTTGCACAGAGACCTGGAGCCTGAGAGGAGCCGCGTGAGGGTCTGGACTCAGAACGTCCAGGGAAGTGAGCTACGTGTCCAAAGGTCACAGCTGGGATGACCTGTGGCCCGGGACCGACCGCCTGGAGCTTCCGGGGATGTGTCAGGTGGGCGGGCAGAACCGGCCACTGTGCAGGAAGCCCCTTCACAGAACGCAGCTCTGCTGGGACGAAGGGACAGATCACTCGTCTCCTCCTTGGAATGAGCCAAGTATCTCGAAAATGTCCTTTGTAAACGCAGAACGTTTTCCGGGTTTCTCTATGCTCATTGGAGGTTTAATCTACTTTAACAACAATATTACAAAGCCGCACCTTCGTCACCCCGAAGTTGAGATGACAGGCTATGTGTCCCTCTTCAGCCCCAAGGAGGGAGGCCACAGGGCCGCGTCCCCAGGGGCTGGGCCACCTGCCGCCACCTCTGCCCTGCCCGCGTCTCTACTGCTCAGACGCGGTTCCCGGACGCAGGACCGTACCTCCCCAGAGCGGTCGCTGACGAGGAGCTCCAGAAGCTCTTCCTCAAACCTCTCCAGGGAGGGGTAGAGCGTGAAGTACACGTCGTCCAAGTCCCACGTGACAGACTTCTGAAGGCGAGGCTTCCGCAGGGCGTCCCCTGAAACGGTGAGGGGGCTCGGGCAGAGAACCGGGGGGAGGAGGCCACCGGGGGCGCCCAGGGCCCTCCCCCACGAGGGCCAGGCCGTGGCGCGAGGCCCTCCGGGCAGAGGGGAGGCTGTGGGCACAGCACTCAGACTGAACCAGGACCCACCTCCGTTCCCACGAGGCACGAAGCTGGCCACACAAATCCCGGACTGCATTCACACCTCGACTTCTCCCCCCGCCTCCTCCAGCACGCACCGTATCACTCAGCAATCGGAAGCGCCCCGATCACAGAACGCAGGCTAACATCTGCTCCTATCAGCGTGCTCTCCCTTTATCACGGACTTCCTCTCTGGTGAGAACACAGCCAACGATGCCGTTTATTTTTGTACATTCACCTCGGACCGTTTGGAAACATGCAGAAATACTCATGGGTACAGTACGGCAACAGGCCCAAACACCGTCTGGGCTGCCACCGCCCGCGATGAGCCCCCGTCCTGGTCGGGAAGCAGCCCCAGACTATGAGCTCCATGCGGACCGAGGGGACGGTGGCTCCCAGCATCCAGCTCGGTGCCCGGCTTAGAGCAGGGGTGTAAACCCCCGGCCTCGATCTGTGGGGTCAGATCTGTGCAGGGCCCTCCCCTCTGGGCCCCGGCGCGAAGGCCACCACTTCCCCACGAGCTCACGACCCAGGCTCTGCGCCTGCCGCCCCGGGTCACCGCACCCAATCTTCTCGCCCTGTTGCCCTGTCTCTTCCCAAGCTCTCCAAGAGTTAAGGCGCAGAGTCTGTGGACCGGCGGTGGAGAGCACAGAGAGACCCCTCCGAGGCCCTGCGGAAGGTAAGTCGGCGCGTCGATGGGCGGCTCCGACGAGACCCTTAAAAACACCCACGGCCACCGTCTGCTCCAGGAATTCCACCTTTTCAACCTATTCAGCAAAAGTAACCAAACGTAGAAGCAAAGCTTTATGTGCGAGAATACTCACGAAACAGGATTTGTAACAGAATAAAAATAAGCAGCAACCCAGCGCCCACCAGTGGGGGAAAGCTGAGTAAACTACTGGGCGTCCATTTAAACGCGAATGACCTCATATCATCAAAGATCATCTAACGACCGAGAAGGAACCGTAACCTCGCGGGTGGGAATATACGTGGACCCGTGCGCCCGTAACACCAGTTTTACTCAAAACTCCACAAGTGTGCACGGACACGCGGATGCCTGGGGCAGTAATCAGAGCGCTTCACTTTCTTCTTCACGGTTTTTCCACACCTTCCCCATCACAAATGTGTGTTAGGATTGATGGTCTGAGAAATTTTGTGCGTTCCCGTTTAACTTAAAAAGACGTATCTAACGCTGGTCAGCTGATGAGTCAGAACCCACTAAAAGTGCACGTGTAATTACTCACAATGGCCAGAAGGGAAAAACAACCCCAGAAAAGAAAAATGTGGTCAATCCACAGATGGAATATTCTTCAGCCTTAAAAGGGAAGGAGGGGCGCCTGGGGGGCTCAGTCGGTTAAGCGTCCGACTTCGGCTTAAGTCATGATCTCACGATTCGTGGGTTCAAGCCCCACATCGGGCTCTGTGCTGACAGCTCGGAGCCTGGAGCTGCTTCGGATTCTGTGTCTCCCTCTCTCTGACCCTCAATGCTCGCACTATCTCTCTCTCTGTCTCTCAAAAATAAAAATAAAACATTAAAAAAAAATTTTTTTAAAAAGGGAAGTAAATTCCGTGGCAAGGATGAGCCTTGAAGATGTCATGCTACATGAAGTAAGACAGTCACAAAAAGGGCGGATTCCGGGTGATTCCACTCACACGAAGTGCTCGAAATAGTCAAAATCAGAGACAGAAAGCAGAGCGGTGGGTGCCAGGGGCCGGGGGACGGGTGGAGAGCGTAGATGAAGAAGTTCCGGTAGCCGACGGGGGTGGGCGCGCAGGACTGTGACTGGACTTCATGCCGCCCAACTGCACGTTTTAAATCGTTAAAAAGGTAAACTACACACCACGTCGACTCTACCACAATTTTTCTTTAAAGTCCAACCGTCCATGAAATGGCCCAGCACGTGTGTGAGGCGCCTCCTCAGAGAGACCGTCGTCACAGGAGGGAGCACACGCGTGCACCGCCTGGTCCCGGGGACACAGGCCTCCCCCACCGACGGGCCGGCGGCCCACACAGGAGGGCTCACGGAGAGTCTCAGAGAAGAGTGGGGGAGGCCACGGCCCCCCGGAAGCAGGCACCGCTCCCCGGCCGCTCGGCCCCAGGCAGGTGGCGCCCAGGTGACCCAGCGGAGCACCAGAAGCGACAAAGACCGGGAGGCGAGCGCGGGGACGCAGCGAGAAGCTGAGGAAAAGGAGGACGGCATCAGGCAAGTCTGTTACGTCTGTAATCGTGGAGGCTCCATCTCTCCCGTCAAGTTTCGGGCGAGCGCACGTTGGTCACTCGCCCACACGGAGGGAGGGCACACAAGCTCAGTCCTCCGGCAGCCTTGTGGCACCCTCGGGTCACGGCCCTCGTCCCAGGCTCAGCTGAGGGACATGTCACCGCACACGCACGCTGCCTCAGAGCGCAAGCAGCTGCTCTGCGGATCACCAAACCACCCCTCCCCTCCTGACTGTGGCTGAACTGTTGGCCAACGCAGCGACCAGGGACGGGCGTCCGGGTCTCCGTGGGCTCCGAGGGGGCAGCAGTGGCCCTCCAGCTCCCGGCGAGACCCCCCCCCAAGTCTCAAGAGCCTTGGTGCAGAGGGACCACCTCACCCTGCCCCCCACCTGGGCTCTGGTCACTGGTCCCAGGAAGCCTGGGGGGACGGGAGACAACCGGCCGTGCCCAGTGCCCGCTCACCTGCCGGTCCTGTGGGACGAGGAAGGGCCCTCCACCCCGCACGTGGCCCGCAGGTCCCCTTCCAGGAGCAGCGAATGACACACCAAATACTCAGTGCCCGCCTCTCCCGCACAGGGATCCCATTTCCTGCAGGAGCACAAGGGGAAGCCCCGAGGCCCGCCCACCACGACCCGCCTCTCCCAGCTGCTCCTGGGCAGCCCCCAGGCCGGAAGCCCTCCCAGAGCTCCAGAAGCACCGCTGTCACAGACTGGGAAGACAAGCCTGCCAGCCCACCGTCTGCAGGCGGCGACGGAGCAGATGCAAAACCAGAATCGGCACCTTGGCCCGGCACCCGGGGTGCCACGGCCACTCCGAGAATGACGGCCACGCTGCTCGCAGGAAGGCGCCAGGAGACGGAGGACACGGCGGAGAGGCACACCAGCGGCGACACGAGAACGCCGGCGCCCAAGACAGCGCCGTGACGGTGACGGCAGACCAAGGCCGGGCCGGCCCCCAGCAGCCCGCAGCAGCCTCGGAGCCGCATCCCAGACGCAGCGTCCAGGGACGGGCTGGGCTCCGGCGCTGCTGCACCTGCAAAGCACAGGGGACGGTCACCAAACCAGGGCCCGTCAGCAGGAAGGGGACCGGCTGGCAGCGGCGCCTCCGTCTCCCTGGGCCGGCACCTCCGCTGCCGGGGAGGGCTGGGTGCATCCTCTGGCCTCGGAATGAACTGCGAGTCTCCTAAAGCCAGGGAGGACCCGGGGGCGGTTACACGCACTCCGGGCCAGGGCTGGATGCCCCCCCCAGTTTCTAATCCTCAGCCTCCTCAGCTGTGAAGGCAAGGTGACAGCGCCCACCCCGTGATGGGGACCGCGCCAATACCATCCGCGCTGGGCTCCGGAGAAGAGCCACGGGCTCGGAGTCACGAGCTCCCAGGAAACGGCGCACACGTGCGGGCATGCCTCGCCAGAGGGTACGCTGAATCCTCGGCCCGGCTCCTCCGGGAGACTCTGGTCTCTCTCTCCCACGAAAGGCAGACGGGGCTCGGAGGAGCTGAGTGACGTGCCCGGGGCCGCCCCATGCCCAGGAACGTGCCGGAGGGAGGCTCCCACACTGTGCTGCGGAGCACATGTCCCGGAGCGGCCAGGAAGCACCGTGAGGACCTCGGGGAACGAGTGGATTCGCAAATGCGGAGCCCGGGAGTCACCAGGACAGACGAGCTGGGAGCAGCGGACTCAGGCAGAACTCGGGGCGCCGCTGACCACCCCTTACAGAGACGGGGCGGCACCAGAGACAGACGGACAGACTCGCCGCGTGCTGCCTCCACGGCCCATCCCGCAGCGAACCCACTCACCCTCGCCAATCACCCACGTACATGAGCCAAAATGAACCAAAATCGTGGTGGGCAAATTTCCCAGACAGATTTCCCTGGGGAGGGGTCCTCCGGGCACCACAGCTCGAGGGGGACAAGCGGGTCCCGGGTGTCAGGAAGCCGCCCCGTCCAGTAGGCTCCGCGCAGCCCCCCAGGGCAAGGCCCAGCAGCAGCAGCACAGAGCCACGGCCTGGTCTCACAGGCGAGGCCCCCCCCCCAGGCACCGTGGGGGGGTGGGGATGTGGCTCTTTCACCCGGACCCCCGGCTGAGGAGCCACATCTGCGCTGGGTAGAACCTTGCAGATCCTGAGGGACCCAGGGGGCAGGGCTGACGCTCCGTAACTGGGTCTAGCTTTCAGGTGTCTGTTGCCACGCCTTTGGGTGCGAAGCAGTTTCCCAAAAATAGCGCTGCTCCTACGGGAAGCACAGCCCCTTCCCTCAGGGATTCCCCACACACGCCCCGCCCAGAAAATGGGGGTCACAGGCGCAGAACAAGCAAGAACTCCCTCCTGGAGACAGGGACGCGCTCGGGAATGCCCCCAGATGCCCAGGAAGCTCCCCACAAGGTCCCACCAGGGCCCACGGCCCGGGGACACAGCTCTCCTGGGAGGACACCGGCTTCCCCAGAACGCGTCCCCCACACAGCGCGGTGAGACAGGCACCAGGAAGAAAGGAGGCTGAGGTGAGCCAGGCAGGCGCCGAAAGGAGTCGGAGACGCCATGATCTAAAACACCCGCTGCTCCGATGGCCGTGGGGAGGTGTGGAGTCTGCCCCCGCTGAAATCCACCAGGACTCAGCACCGTGCTGAGAGCCGCGCGGTGCCCCCACCCCTGCTCAGGGCCTGTGCACACAGACCCACCCAGGGGGCCTTCGGGCCGGAGAAGGTGTGAGTCCTGGGAGCGCTGGGGCTCACTGGGCGGGTCCCTGGGGGCTGCGGCTGGAAGAGACAGCTCTCAGGAAGACTGCCTGGTCCGGAGCTCACGCTGGCAGGAGCCCACCCTGCTGGCACCGCCCTGCCCACCTGCGCCCCACGCTCACACAGGGCAATCCAGAGGCGAATCCCGAGAGGAACTGAGTGGTCTGCGGAGCTGGGAGGAGAACCAGCCAAGGAGCCTGGATGCTGGTTTCTGAGATGCACCGTCAGCAGTCAGGGTCGGAGGTCAGAGAGGCAGCAGGTCGGGGTCAGGGAGGCAGCGGGTCGGGGTTGAGGCGGCAGCAGGTGGGGGTCAGGGAGGCAGCAGGTCGGGGTCAGGGAGGCAGCAGGTAGGGGTCAGAAGGCTGCGGGTCACAGTCGGGGAGGCAGCAGGTTGGGGGTCGGGGAGGACGAGGCTCCCTGTGAGGACGGCCCTGGGGACGCCCATGCGGCAGGGACACCTCAGCCACACCCTTCCTCGGCCTTCCTGCCAGGCACACGGTCCAGGGACTCCCGGCGTCCAGACCCGGCCACCTCCGTGACCTCTGTGGTCTCCCCGGAGCCCTGCCCCCAGAGGCCGCCGGGTCACAGCTCGCTCCCACCGAGCCCTGGCAGAGGACCACAGTCAAGTGCTCTGCTCCAGATGCCGCTGCGGAGGCTGGCTCGGGGCAGGGACCCTCCAGCCAGAAGCACCACAAGAAGGGGGCCCGGGACCCCCACAGCCCTGAGCACCCGGCCAGGGACTCTTGCTCGGGACTCTGTTCCATCCTGGCGTGGGTCCGTGGCCTTCGGGCCCAGTTCTAGAACACGGGCTTCCGCCTTTACACTGACGACAGCCTCCACCACACTGGGCCGCTTTGTGCAAAGCTCCGCGCCTGCTCCAGGGCCAGACGGGCCAGCCCGGCCCTCTCCCCGACCCGTCTCCCGAGTCCGCCCCCCACACCGGCAGCGGCAGCAGCAGGGCGCCGGGCAGTGACGGGCCGAGGAGCCCCAGGGCGGAGCCTCGCTCTAAGGCAGGGCATGGGGATCTCACGGGCACGTGAGCGGTGGCCCTGGTGCCGACGCGGCCGTCCCGGCCTGTCACACAGAAGCAAGCGAGAGGGTCAGAACGAAGCAAAGAACAGAAGACTGGGGGAGGGGGAGCTGCACGGATTTCCTAGCTGCGGAGAAGGGACAAGGGCCCGACAGCACCTGCTAATCTGCGCAGACGCCGAGAGCCCCCTCGACGGGAAGGCCTGCCTGTCGTCCGGGGAGACACGGAGCCACCGAACAGCCACAGCCAAGGCCTGTCGTCTCCAGTCACTCGTCAGAAGGGGTCCTCACACAAGGAAAGAGTCACACTGGGGACCCGGGGGGAAGCTGGCAACTGTGTTGAGGTCAGTACCCTCGTGTGACAATCTAGGGCAAACTGGGCGAAAGACACACACGGGATCGCCCTGCCTTATTTAGTAGGACCACACGGGAGTCTAGAATGACCTCAGTAAAACTTGCTGTCAAACACACAGCTCAAGCCTCCTGGATGGCGGCATTTGCAGAGTGAACAGATACCCCGTCCCCGCACGCCGCCAAAGCAGTTGGACGCCCTGCCGACGGCACGTGACCTGCACCACAGGGCCGGTCCCAGCCCGGCCGTGGCCGTCTCAGGCTACGGAACGTGACCCAGCGACGGAATCCTTTTCCAAGCCTGAGTCACCAAAGCCCAGAAGACACCGGGCAGGATCTACAACACAGACCAGGACCGCTGTCAGGCCACAAGCTGCGGCGAGGCACAGCCGGGAGCTGCACCTTCAACCTGGCGCCCTGCACAGGGGCGAAGCCTGAGCAAAGCGGGTCTCGGGGTCTCAGGTGGTCACCGGGGGCCCTGGAGAAAGCTGCGTTCCGGTCCTTTGTCCCCGAGAAGGGGGAAGGGGCCTGCCTTTCCGCAAGAGCACACTCAGGCCCCCTCCCAAGGTCCCTGGTCACTCGTCTTTAAATACAACACAGGGGCGCCCGGGGGGCTCAGACGGGTTAAGCATCGGACTCTTGACTCCAGCTCAGGTCGTGACCTCAGGGTCAGGAGGTCCAGCCCTGCATCGGGCTCTGCGCTGACAGCATGGGGACTGCTTAGGACTCGTCCCTCCCTCGCTCACCTGCGCACAAGCAGGCTCACTCGTTTTCTCTCCCTCTCTCTCAAAATAAATAAATAAATAAATAAATAAAACCAGCAACATAAACTGTTAACAGTTTTGCAATTTCACAGGCCCCACCTGCATCCAGTAAGCGCCCCGGTAGCCAGCTGGGTCCCCCACACGAAGGGGGCATATGGGACCCCACTGGGGCTCAGATCCCTTTGGGACACGTGACCTTGGAGCACAAGCAGCTGGGGTCACGCCCCACGCTGTGGCGGCCCCACTGCCCCCCGGGACTGGCACGAGATGCTGAGAACACACCCGGGGCCGTCGGAGCTGCCCTCCGCCCCGCTGGTAGCGGCACGGACACAGGCCGCGAGGAGCTGTCAGGACTCCAGGTTTTCCCCGCAGCTCTACTGACACCCGCTGGCGAGTCACGGAGTGATGGAGCCACCGCGGGCGCCCACAAGAGGCCGCTCACCCGGACCCCAGGCCGGAAAGACTTACACAAGGGGACCCGACAGCAAGTGTGCACCGAGGTTCCTGACCTCGGCACGCAGCACAGCGGCACGCGGGGGCCTCTCTGGCCGACGGGGCCAACATCTCCCAGCCAGACGCAGGCGGTCACGTGGCTCTCAGTGTCGACAGCAGAGACCGTGTGGCATTCTGTCTCCCTGTCTGTCCCCTCCTCCCTCTCGAGAGGACACACGAGAATTAGAGGGTGGGGCTGGGGGGCTGACCTCAGTGGCCCCGGCAGACCCGGAGCTGGGACCCGCCCCAGGACCCGCTCCTGTTCGTGGGGAATTTTTCACGCATCCTCATCGCTTCTCAGGAAACACAGTGGCCTCGTGGAGAGACGGCCGCCACGGACCCGTCCCAGAACCTCGTGAACTCGGAGGACACCGTGCGCACCCCGGCCTGGGCCTTCGGGGCGTCGTACTGAGAACTTCCCGTACGGAGCTGAACCTCAGCTTTTCTTCGGGTCCTTGAGCGTCTCTAAGCCAAAGCTCCGCACGTCACAGCTCACACTCGCGCCCCAGGCTGCGCTCCCTGGACCCGAACGGGGAGCCGGGCCACCCGGGATGAGGGCCCCAGCCGTGCGGGTGGGGAAGAAGCGGGGCAGTCCCTCCTCCGGGAGTCCTCACAGCCCGACGGAAAGGCCCCACAAGTGCCCAGAGGAGCGCGAGGCCCAGGTCACGCCCGCCGGCGGGCCCCCAGGTCAGAGCGCGCCTCTGCGGCCATCTCCGGCCGTGACGGGTTGTCCCAGACCCTCCGCCGGAACCTCCTTCTACATCACGCCCCAACGGAGCCCTGAGGCTTCCGCGGGACCTCAGTTCTCAAAGGCAATCAAGCCACCGCACGGGCACGCTCACAGGAGCACGACGCACAACAGCCGAAAGGCAGAGCCACCCAGGTGACCGGCCAAAGGAAAATGGGTAAACACGATGCGGTCTGTCCCCGCAGTGGAAGGACCTTCAAAGGGGAAGGAAACCCCAACACGGGATTCAGCACGACCCTCGAGGACACGAGGCTGCACCAAACACGCCGCTCACAGGGGACACTGATGACCCCCTTGTAGGAACTGGGCCTGGGAGGCGTCCCACTCAGGGACAGACAGCGGGACGCTGGTGGCCAGGGGCTGGGGGACAGGAGAGACGGGGAGTGGGGACAGAGCTCCAGGCTGGGCCGGAGAGAAAGTTCTGGGGGTGGACGGGGGTGGCAGCTGCCCAACCGTGTGACTGTGCCTAACGCCACCAACCGCCTGAAGATGCCTAAAGGGCAAGTTTTGTGCCATGTCTGTTTCACTACAATTTAAAACTAATCATCATCGAGCCGCTGACGTGGGGGTCCAGGGAGGCTGAGATCTAGCAAGTGGTCTTCCTGACCTTGGTCATAAACGTCCAAACTCTCTGTCTTACGAAAGCATTTCCCAAGGGAAGAAAACAAGTGATTTGAGGGACAAGAGACACCGCTCAGAAGGGATGACAGGGCATTGCCCCCTCCTGTCCCCTCCCTTCCTTCTTCCCCTCCCCTCTTCCCTCTCCCCGACCACCACCCTATGAGGCCACTGGCTGAGGGCACCTGGCCACGCCCGGCCCCCCCCCCGCCCCCCGTAGAGCCCAGGTCCCCTGCGGTCTAACCACCAGTGACACAGACACACCAGATGGAGAGAGACCAGCCCTTACCCTTTTCCCCGTGGGCCGGAAGGAGGCCGGGAATGTGCTGCAGACCGGACACCAGAAGGTTCTCGGGGATGAGGTGGAACGCGGGCTCCAGGGGCGGGTGCGGCCTCAGCGTGTACTGCAGGCTGCAGCGCTCCACGGGGGTCACGTGCTTGTGCTCTGCGGGGGAGACACCCACGTGACGGCCGTGACCAAAGGCCCTTGGGTCAGACCAGCCGATAAACGGAGCATCTAAGAGAGAAACCCCACAGACGGAAACGTATTTTTCCATGAAGGCAGGGGGACGGCTCTGTTCAGCCTAAAAAGCAAAAAGAATCAATCCTTCAGAACTCTCCGGTAAAACTACAAACACAGATACCTGGTTTGTTTTTATTTTTTTTTAAATGTTTATTTCTGAGAGAGACAGACTATGAGCGTCGTGAGCAGGCAGAGAACAGGGGTCAGAGGATCAGAAGCGGGCTCTGAGCTGTCAGCACAGAGCCTGACGCGGGGCTCGAACCCACGAACTGTGAGATCATGATCTGAACAGAAGTCAGATCTTAACCGACGGAGCCCCCAGGCGCCCCTCCCCCATACTTGTTTTTAACACAACACAACAAAACCCCTCCTGCTCACCCCTCCCCCCGAGTCATGAAGTCCGGGAGCGCCTGGTCCCCCATATCAGCAGAGGTAGAGGGCCGCCCCAGCCTCCTTCCCCACCCGCACCCGCACCGTCGCGCCCACAGAGCAGCAGGACTCGGCCCTGGGAGAGCAGCCTCTGAGACAGAGCCCTGCGCTGGAGGGCAGACCGCTCATCGGGGGCGACCAGGGCCCAAACAGCGACATCCACAGCACAAGGGAGAAGGGGACTGAACCCCAGGTGGGTGTGGACAGCAGACCGCGGGCCAGAGGAAGAGCGAGAGCGTCCCGGAGAAAGAGACAGCTACAAAGGGCTCTGACACAGAGCTCAGGAAGACAGAAGGAACAACATCAACAGAAATTGAGGTTTCAGAAGGGGCAGATCCCGAAACACAGGGCCCTGGGTTGAGAGGGACCAGAGACATGCCCTCCACACATCCCCATAAATAGTCTTGCTGGGACTTGATTTCTTCCACTGACAGGAGCCTCACCACCTATTATAACATCCTATGTGATTTCATAAGAAACGAGCTAAACATGACGCGCTGCATTCGTTAGAAAAAGAAATGAATGAAAACTGTATTTTTAACACCAAACCACCACAGACACAGGTCTGCTGCTTCCTTGAAAAGCTGGATGCCCTGAAAGGCACTGCCCCGTGTGGCTGGTTGGGAAGGCGCCAGCTGGGCCTCCATGGCGAGCGATCAGGAGGAAAGTTACAAACTAGTCCTCCGACCCCGCACCCCAGCTTCCGAGGGTTCAACCCCCAACTGTGCAGGCACACGTGAAAAAGGGCAGCCGTCCACACCAGCGATGCCCCCAAACTCGGTCCCCGGGGTCCCCAGGGGTCGGCTCGCGGGACCATTCAGCAAAGCACAGAACACGCACTCAGCGACACACCGCGCGGCCGTGGGAAGAAGGGGGGAGTCTAGACACCAACGGGAAAACCTCCCCAAGGCAAATGGTCGAGGGGAAAAGCAGAGGTGCAAGTGAAGCCCGGCCGTGTGTCCCCGTCCCCATACGAGGGTCCTAGAGACTCAGAGAGGCCGCGGGGCACAGGGGAGGGAGCAGAGCAGCGGTGGGGGGGGGGACGCCTCCCCCTCCCTGGATGTTTCTAGACTTCTTTATGCTGTTTTAGTTCTCAATCATGAGGACGCGTTGCCCATTCAAGCAAGAGATCCGCACATTTCTGGAAATGCCCACGAGAAGGGGACGCTCACGCTCTCGGCCCGAAGACCCACACAGCCTCCCGCCGCCCCAGGACAAGCTGCTGCACGTCCTTCTAAAGGTCCTGGTCCCGGGGCGCCCGGCGGGCTCAGTCGGTGGAGCGTGTGACTCCCGATCTCGAGGTCGTGACTCGCGCCCCACCGCTGGGCATCGAGCCTACTTTAAAATAAATTAAAAAAAAAAAAAAAAAAAAAGCCCTGACCCTAGGGCGCTCCAGGACACAAAATGCCAGCAAAGGAATGAGTAGACTCCATTAAGAAATAACCTCAAAGTCCATTTTTATCAATAAAATGAAGTTTCCGGGGCGCCTGGGTGGCCGGGCGGTTAGGCAGCTGACTCTTGATTTCCGCTCACATTGTGATCTCAGGGTCCCTCATGAGTTAGAGCCCCCAGTGGGCTCTGCACTGACACCACAGAGGCTGCTTGGGATTCTCTCTCTCTCTGCTCCTCCCCTGCTCACTCACACGCACGAGCTCTCTCACTCTCTCTCTAAAATAAATATATAAACTTTAAAAAAAAGAAATTTTAGGGCGCCTGGGTGGCTCAGTTGGTTGGGTGGGTGTCCGACTTGGGCTCGGGTCACGATCTCGAGGTCCGTGAGTTCCAGCCCCACATTGGGCTCTGTGCTGACAGCTCAGAGCCTGGAGCCTGCTTCCGATTCTGTGTCTCCCTCTTTCTCGGCCCCTCCCCTGCTCCTACCCTGTCTCTCTCTGTTTCAAAAATAAACACACACTAAAAAAATTTTTTTAATACTTTAAAAGATAAAATTAAGTTTCAGACGGATTGATTGCTCCTCTATAATGAAATTTTCACCAAAGTCGGCGGGCAGTGGCAGGGGTGGATGGGGTCGGCTCGATTTTTAACTCACTCCGTGGAGCGTGCTCAGGATTCCTGTCAAAAATTCCAGAAAAAACTCCAAGACCCAGAATGCCACCCTCCCAAACAGACCCACCTCCAACCACTCGACCGCCCCGCACCCCACCCTGGGCTTCTGAGATGTTCCACCAGACACCCCCTCTGCCGTCCATCTGTCCATGTGCCTCCCGGAGGACAGCGGGAGGCCCTGTGGGACCTCTCTCTGCACTTGGGCACAGCTGGAAGGCATGACCTGCCGACTTCACAGCGAAAGGTCCCTGGTGCCCGCGCGGCTGGTGACCGACCACAGCTACCTCATGATGGGAAGGCTGATGCCCAGCAGCCAGGAGGCTCCGTCCAAGGACATCGGCAGATGGCAAAACCTTCCCCTCTGGCTGGCGCTTTATGGTTCCTTCAGTTGTGTCCGGAACCCAGGCCCGGGGGAAGTTCTGCCCCAATTCACCAGATAAACCCACTAGGCTGACAGGTTTACGCGGAGAAAGGTCACAAAGGTGGACGGAAGGCGGAGAGCACTCGGGACAGGGACAGGGTGAGCCGGAGCTGCCGAGGACACGGGACCTCCCGCGGCAGCATGCGGCCCGGGCCTCGTCTCTTACGTTCCACGGGGTCCTGGAGGAGCGGGTGCAGGAGGGCTCGGGGGCTGCCGTGACAGAGCTTCAACCTGCAAGACATGACCGAGGGCACACGTCAGCTCTCCGCGTCCTGCTTCCGGTCGCCAAACGTCAGCCACACGTCTCGAAAGGAAAGCCGCCCCACAGCTCCACGCCAGCCAGGCATGCCCCCTGCGGAGAGGAGACATGGCCGAGCACGGCAGCCCCCCGCGCCCCCACCACACACTTCCGGCACACAGCACCACCCCCAGGCTCCCAAGAACTGGGCGCTAGAAAACAACGCCAGGGACATCTACAGCCCTCGGCAATGTCCCAGCAAAGACAACGTCTGAGGAGGGGTCACGGCTGTGTGCCCAGAGCACGGTTCCCAACCGGGGACAGACTGCCTGACTCGGTACCGTCCGCAGATACTTCCGATGGTCAGAGCCGGGGGGAGGGGAGGCTGGGGCGTTTCCGGCGTCTAGTGGGCACGGCCAGCAATGTTCTCAGAGACCCCGCAGCCCACGGGGTGTCCCCCAGCAAAGTCTTCTCCAGCCCCAGGGGTCAGCCCTGCTCCAGAGGGACAACGGAAGCATCCCCCCGGCTGGTGTGGGGACACACGGTCGTCTCCATCGTGGCCTGTGCTGCTCCTGGACGGAGCCGGCACCCCGTGTGTGCGGAGGAGGGGACGCCCACCGCTGGCCAGGCGTGCGCGCGAGAGCATCCTCAGTCTCCCGCGGCCTCACGAGATGCACACCGTTCTCTCTCAGGCACACGCGAGTGAACTCAGAGCCACGAGTTTCAGGGCCCGGCCTACAGCCCCCCAGGACTAAGGGAGAGCCTGCCTCCGCCTCACACCGCCCCCCACGCCCCGTCTGAGGGACGATTCCGCGGCGCACCCAGAAGTGGCAAGCCCACTTCCTCCCAGCGAAAACCTCCCCCAGTGCACACGGCTGGGAACAGAGCACAGCCCAAGGTGACAAACGTAAAGCTTTCTGTTGTGGCCGATGCTGGGCAGCTAAATGTCCCCAAAGCGAGGCTGGAAAACCCCGAGGATCAAGACAACGAGGCAGATACCGCTTGTCCTGGGAGGCAGAGGTGGGAGACTCCAGCTTGTTGCCGAAGAGCCGAAGAATGCCGAAGCCGCACGACGAAGCCTGGAGCGAGCCGTCCGGCCTCCTGCCCTCGGTGACCACCTCGACCACGGCCACGACGTTCGGGTGGCTCAGGGACGTGTGAAAATACAAGGGCTGCAAAACAGAAGCCGGAGCGGGGGTGACGGCCCGCCCCGGCCGCAGCGGGGGTGCGGCAAAGGCACTGCGCGCTGGGAAATGCCACAAACGTGCCTCCTTCTAGGACAAGCGGCCCTTCGGGGGCGCCAGAGTCACCTAGCTCCTTCGGGGCGGAAGCTGGCATCACAGCCTTTCGATCCCGACGGGGGGCCGTCCGCTTCTGCTCCGGGAGCCCCCACGCACGGCACGCGCCGACAGACACAGGCCCTGCGCGCCCGGGGAGGCAGGAGCGGCTCTGGCACCCGGCCCCTGGCGGGGACTCGCCGCTGCAGACACACACACCCGCTGGCCCCTGGCGGGGACCTTCAGCCCAGCTCGCCAGTACGGACTCCAATCCCTGTTTCTGTGCAACCGTTAGGAAGTTCCACCCAAACTAATTCTGTCTACGCAGGATCCTTAGGTTTCTTGAGATGCTATGTAATTATCCCAGTTCAGAGCCCAACTCACATCTTTTTATGACAAGAATCACCTCAACATCATTTTCTTACAAGATTGTTTTGGAGTCCCAGCCAAATAGATGGTACTCAGGTGGCTCCACCTGGAACCTTTCTACCCCGGAGAATGCAAATAATCCCCAGCTGGGCCCCGTCCCAACCTGCCCAGACCATCCTGGGGAAGTGGGGGGAGTCCTGGGGGGGTCCTGGGATGGCCCTGGGGGGGTCGTGGAGGGGAGGTCCTGGGGGAGGGTCGTGGGGGTGGCCCTGGGAAAGACAACACAGGGGGGTCAGAGCCACCTGCATCTCCATGGGCTCAGGACAGAAAGCGCCTCTGCTCTGTGGTTCTTTTACTTCGTGAAGCCCGGCGTAGTCTCCTCTATTTAAAGCTAATAAACATCGCAGGCACCGAAGACGGGGGCAGGATCCCTGCCGGGTTTCACAGACCAAACCCAGACAGAAGCACGGAGCTGTGGCTCTGGACTGGGAGGGTCCCAGAACCATGTCCTCGCTGGAGGAGAGTGACCGGGGCAGGGTCACGCCTCCGGCCCAGGCAGGGAGAGGCACGGCAAGGTGGCCGTGTGATTTAACCGTGGATGAATCCCCATTAACGAGTCATTACCAGGGTGTCACCGAGGAAGCGTCTCCTGTAACCACAGGCTGTCAACCCAGGATAACAGAGACGCATTAAAACATCAGCCGTGAGATATAAATCGTTATTCTATTATCTTTTCCTGCAAAATGATGAAATAATGGCCACTCACAGCTGACAGGTGGTGGGACCAGGAGAGAATTATGTTTCTGTTTCCAAGACTCAAGAACCATTTTCGAGCGGCCAGCCACAGCGGCAGTGCGTCACCGGCTCGCCTGTCACATTAACACCTGGCCACGGCCGCGTGCGCAACACGGTCCGCTTCTCCTTTCAGCTGCGAACCCAGCACTGTCAACGCTGACGCAAAGCCACAGTGGCCCCACTTAGCGGTCACCCGACGCTGCTCTGCCCACAGGCTGCAGCGCCAGCGGCTTCGGCAGGGCCAGGTTCAAACGGAGGGCCGCTGCCATTTACCCCCGAAGACGGTTATTCTGAGATAACCGAGCCCCGCTGCCGCCTGTCCCCAAAGACCCCACCTCCAGCCAGGAGCGCTGGCTGCCGGAAGCACAGCACGCCGACTGTGACCCCAGGTCTGAAGGGCGCTCCCCTGTCACTGCTGACTGCGAAGGGTGCCCACTCTTTTCCAAACGTCATTTACGGAGCCTTCGGGGCCGGAACACGTGCTGAAGAATCTCTGAGGAACCTGAAGACACGACCCCACCCTCAAGGTCGGAGTTCAAAGGTAAGCCTAGCCTCGGCAGGCACAAAACGCAAACTCGGCACAGAACCCACCAGAAGCCCGAGGAAGGAAAGGGCCCCCAGGGGTGAGAGCACAGGCAGCCGCGGAGCTTCCCAGAAAGAACACGACAGCCCCGGGGTCCCCTGTGCTGAGCCCCAGCCAGCACCCGCGACCACGCACGACCCAATGCAGCGCCCACCTCTCCCGGGCCTGTAACCGTTAGCCAGGCGGTCCGGGGCGCCCTGGTCAGTGCTGGTGACACGGCCGGCCTGGGAGGCCCCTGCCGTCCCCCACAGGAAGGTGACCTCGCCTGAGAACAGCCCGGCTCCCCGGAGCTCCTTCCTATTTGCCAGACGGGAGGCTGCCCCGTCCCCGAGTCGTGAAGACGGCCGATTATCGTCAGATTCACACAGCAGACTTTCAGTTTTGTTTTGGGGTGGGTTTTTTTTTGTTTATTTATTTATTTCGAGAGAGAAAGAGAACACAAGCAGGGGAGAGGCAGAGAGAGGGAGAGACAACCCTAGGCAGGCTCCACACCGTCAGCACAGAGCCAGCACAGAGCTTGAACTCACAAACCATGATGGTGACCTGAGCAGAAATCAAGAGTCGGACGCGTAACTCACTGAGCACCCCCGCCCCCGGGCCCCTGACCTTTGTCTTCTAACAAGCTTCGGTCCTCTGGTCGCCTTTCAGGGACTGTCCCCAGGAGGGCAGTCGGCCCGCCCCACACACCGGTACCCAGGTGCCACTGCCGTCTCACGGAACGTCACTGGGCTCCGCCAGAAATCCCGCCAGCGCTCAGCCAAGCCAAAACCGCAAAGAAGCCCTTGAGTGTGAAGGTGTCTAAGTAACACCACGCGGCAGAGCTGCAAGAGGAAAATTCTGTGCATCAACTCAAACCGCGTGATTAACAGTTTGAGGCAAGCCCCTCAAAGTACCTGCAAGACAAGAACTCTCGAGACGGAGGAGGGGCCCTCGTTCACCCCAGGCACGCGCCCACACGGCGACAGGCGTGCTCCCTGACGGGGAAACAGGCTGATCAACCACGGAAACCTCCGTCACAACGCCTTCATCTTCCAAAGCACGGACACCACTTTGCCGGGGCGGCCAGGTCCCCACTTCTCACCCTCCTGACAGAAGCGAAAGTGGGCACCTGACAAGGCGCCATGATGGACAGGCCGTGGCCATGTGTCCCCAGCTGTGCGGCCACTCGACATGCCGCCACCAGCGGAAGGCCGGCCAGGGAAGAGAGGCGCAGAGGTCGCAGGAGCGCCCTCCCCATACACCTGTGACAGAGGGTCTTCGGGAAGGCCGAGCGCTTCCCATCCACCTCCCACCTGAGGCGCAGATGGTTTCCTGGGCGCTCCCCACTGGGAGACTGAGGCCCAAACCCGGGGACTCTGGGACACAAAACTCTCCTCTGGGAGCTTCTGCTGACGCAGGGCGGAGCCTGCCGTGGGCCCAGCGCCCAACACAGGATGGAGCCAGCCCGGGGGTCAGCCCTGCTCCAGAAGGACAATGGAAGCGTCCCCCCGGCTGGTGTGGGGACACACGGTCGTCTCCATCGTGGCCTGTGCTGCTCCTGGACAGAGCCGGCACCCCGAGTGTGCGGAGGAGTGAGCGCCCACTGCTGGCCGGGCGTGCACGCGAGAGCATACTCATACACCCCCACGCCCAGGGCCAAGTGTCCCCTGTGAAAGGGGAAGTCACATGACTCTGCTTCCCTGAGGAGTTCGACCGTTCGAGAGTGGGTCCCCATGGCATTGGCTCCCAGGAGCGGAAGCACCCCCACCAGCTGCACCTCAAACTCGGGCCACGGGTGGACCTACTACTCTAGCGGCACCGGGGCCGAGGGTGCCCTGGGGGCAGCCAGCCCAGCCCGTGTGGCGGTGGTCTTCGGGGACCCCCAGGACTCCTGTCCGGGAACTCCCATAAGACATGGGGGGGGGACGCCTGGGGGCTCAGTCAGGTGATTTCGGCTCAGGTCAGGATCTCGTGGTTCATGAGATCGAGCCCTGCATCAGGCTCTGTGCTGACAGCGTGGCACCTGCTTGGGGCTCTCTCGCTCGCTCATGTCTCTCCTTCTCTCTCTGTGCCTTTCCAGCTCTCTCTCTCTCAAAATAAATAACTTAAAACAATATACAAGGAGGAGGAGACAGGACGCCGTCAGTGAAAGCCTGCATGTGCTATCTTGGGGGAAGAGTTTAACGTCATTTAACATGACTCCCGCGTCCATCTCAGAAGGAAGGTGCAGGGACCGCACGGGGCTTTGGCTTCCCAGGCTACTCTGCAGAAGGCGCGTTTTGAGAGGTGAACAGATTCCTAACCCTCTCGGCAGACATGGAAGACGATTCCTCCGCACCAGGAGGGTCTCCCGGGACAGCACCCAACCCGGGTCTCTGAGCTGAGAGGCACCGCCAGGCAGCGCCCAGGAGCCCGAGCCTGGGGGGGGGCGGGGGGGGGGGGTTCTGAGGCTGGGGGAGGGGCAGGGGCAAGACTGAGGGGGGAGGCTGAGCCTGAGGAATTCATCACTCACGGAAATACCAGCTCAGGTTCGAGGCAAGACTTCTTTTTTCAATGTCTTTCTCCAGGACGTTATTTGCCAAGTCACAAAACCGGAACACATGTGACACTGACGACTCAGTAAAGCACCCCAAGCATGCAGGCTTCGCTCCTCAGTCCACGTGTAGACCGGACGGCCACGGTGACGGAGACGGTCCCCTGCTACCGGCGGCCTGCCCACCTCCAATCAGACCTCCCCATGCCCCTGCTGACCGGCAAAACCAGAAAGCACAGGCAATTCATAAACCAGAAAAAGATCGTCACCAAACGTCAGGATCCCCTCTAAACAGGGCAGGTTGCACTTACTCCCACGGGTGTGCGGGCAGAGCGTGCGGACCCCCCTGTGCATGGCTGCCGCCACGGGAATGGTCCACACTGCCACGGCTCACATGCTCAGAAACACGTAGATGCTCACGGAAACACACAGATGCGCACGGGCCTCCGGGGGGAGCCCCTTCCCGGGGTCTGACCGTCAAGGAGGGGAGAGGCCGTGCCGGCCGGGAAGACTGGGCTGGAGGCGCGGCAGCTGGACGCAGCTATGCCCACGGCGCCGCCCGGCCAAACCCCCTGGCCACGCACCGGCCCCCTGCACGCTCCACTTCAGCGGCTCCAAGACCGGAAGGTGCAGAATTTTCCAGAAACTGTAAACCACTGTGTCCTCGCTAATGCATGGTCGTTCCACTCCCTCCATGCCCTGCTCGGCAGGAGACACACGGGGAGGGAGGCGGAGGCCGAGCAGGGACTTGGCCCTGAGCTGGGAGGGCCCAGGACAGGGGACGTGCACCGCGTCACGTGGCCGGTGAGGCGGTGGAGGCCTCTGGGAAGGAGCTAAGCCCGGACAAGGCTGCTCTGGAGGCTGTTTTCTACGATGTGACCAGATCTGCGGGTCACACGGCTGAGCCGCTGGGGGCAGAGCACGGCCTCTGCGACGTGACCCTCCTGCTACAGGGACGTCCCACCACCCGGCACGGGCCAGGGACAGGCGGGCCAGGGGAGGGCACCCGAGCGGGACTCGTGCCCAAACCACGACCGGAAAGCACTCGGCGCGGATTTCAGAGCTCACCCCCCCCAGCAACATGAGGGTCTCTTCCAGCACACAGTGCGGGGCCTGGGGCCGGGGACCTGCTGGCTGGCTGCAAGGAGGGGCACAGAGCACCGTCCCCTGGAGCAGGGCTGGGGGACGGAATCACGTAATGTGCTGTGAGCCGATGCCCGGCCCATGGCCCGGCCCGCCGTGAACTCCCACATCCACCACTCACCATTCACGTCCACACCTGCATCATTCGCTGTGGCCCCGTCACAACTCCAGGCTTCCGTGGGCCTGACTGGACCGCGACAGAGAAGTCCGAGCAGCCCGGCCCCCGCAGGCCACGGAGCCTGAGCCCGGGCAGACCCCAGGGCCACGCTGCTCCTGGCCGGCCTCCTCCTGCCGCGTCAGGGGCGAGAAGGCCATTTATCGCCTGTGCTGACACAGCCCCCCAAGGGGTCGTCCACGGACCCACACGTGGCCCACACACGGTGCGGCCCGCCAGACTTTTCAGTGGCACCTGCACAGACTCTGTGACAATCTGAATCTCAGACACATCTTTTGTGCCCAGGACACATGCAAGATCTTATTTAAGCTTCCTGATCTCTGGGGGCCTGAGCGCCTCTCCTACCCTGCCCGCGGCAGGGCTCCCACCTCCCCGGGCTCCTGCGGGAGCGGGCCGAGACGTGCAGGGCCTGTTACCTGCGCCTGTGCCGCCACCGCCACCCCCCCCCCCCCCCCCCCCCCCCCCCCCCCCCGCCCTCGCACCCGCCCGAGGCCCGAGCGCAAGCTTGTGTTGGGGCAGCTGAACCAAGCCAGGGACCACCGGCCCGCGGGGCAGGGGCAGGATCATGGCATCAGCAGAGCCAAGGCCACCACCTGCGTGGACACTGAAGGCACAGGTTCGAGTCCCGGCCCTGCCACCTGCTGCCCAGGCCAGTCACCTGCCTGCTAGGGCTTGAATGCTCATCTTTAAGATAAAGAAAGAAACCAAAATGCAGGGAGAAGGGGGACAAGGAGCGGGAGAGAAAATGGGGGGGGTCAGATGAGCCCGATCACTTCCTAACTCCGCCCACAGACCCCAGAGTTTCTGGAAGGGGAGGAGACCCGCGAGTGTCCCCGGCCCCGCTGCTTGGACCAGAGCCACAGGCTCTCATCGGCCCGGGGCACGTGGCTCCCATGCTGGCTGTGTCTGGAAACGAAGTGCCCCAGGGCTGAGACATGCTTTTCGATGACCCGTCTGCTGCTCAGTGGCCGTCCCCGGGTCTGAGATGCACAGGCCGCGTGCTGGGTCACAGAGCGGCCCCGCCCACCGCCAAGGCCCACCTCATCGAAGACGATCCTGGACGGCTGCTCCACCGGCCTCATGGCGGTCTTCCACGTCCTCCCGAAAAAGTGTCGGTAGGTGACATCAAAGAGGGACACGCGCAGGCAGCAGCCCACCTCCGAGAGCACCTCCAGCACTCCCTGCGGGACAGAAGGGGCGGCCCTGAAGGCTTACGACGTCACGAGCCATCCCACGTGCTGACCAGCCAGCCTGGGAGAAGCGGGGCACTCGGCACCCACCCCCGTTTCAGGAGTCAGGCCCCTCTGGGGCAGCTGCCTCTCTCCCGTGGCTAGTGCTCTTGGAGGGGGCGAGGCGTCAAAGTGCTTGGCCCTCCCCTGGCCAATCAGAGCACTGAAGTCCCGAGGTACAGACAAGGGCAAAGGACTCGCCCAGCACCAATGAGACACAAGCGGCCAGGGCTGGAGAGACAGCGGTACCTGGTGCCACACGGACCCAAGAGAGAACAAGCCCAGGTTAGGGCACATGAGACCCTAGACCAAGCCACACCTAAAGCTTGTACCAATTTGGATTTGTCTGTTGTGTGAGTCAAAAGTTATGTGCAGATTTTTTACTGTGAGGGGTCAGCCCCCAAGCCCCATATTGTTCAAGAATTAACTGTGAAATCTGTAAAGAACAGCAAAACTCAGGGTTCCTGCGTTAAACCCCATCTGATTGTGAGGGGCTGTCTTTTATGTGTATCACTAGATCCTGTGTCCCAATACTTTATGGATTTTTGTGTTAATGTTCATGAGGGACATCAGTCTGGGCTTGTGAGAGTCTTGCCTGATTTGGTTATCAGTTACGGGGGCCTCAAAAAAAAATACTGGGAAGCATTCTCTCCTCCTCTATTTTCAGAAAGTGTTTGTTCTAGAATTCATATTATTGCTTTTTCAGGATTTTATAAAATCCAACAGTGAAGTCATTTAAGTCCGGAGTTTTCTTTGTAGGAAGATGTTTGATTATGAACTCTGTTTCTTTAATGAATATAGAACTATCTAGATTTTCTATTTCCTCGGGGAACCGTGGTGGCTCAGTTGGTTGAGAATCTGACTTCAGCTCAGGTCATGATCTCACGGTTCATGAGTTCGAGCCCCGTGTCGGGCTCTGTGTTGACAGCTCAGAGCCTGGAGCCTGCTTCAGATTCTGTGTCTCCCTCTCTGTCTGTCCCTCCCCACTCATATTCTGTCTCTCTCTGGCTCAAAAATAAACATTAAAAAAATTTTTAATAGATTTTCTATTTCCTCTAGTGTCACTTTGGTAAATTGTGCTTTTCAAGAAATTTCTCCATTTCAACTAAGTTATCAAATTTATTGGCACAGGACTTATTCATAATATCCCTTATCTTTTTAAATTTTTTAATGTTTATTCATTTTTTTGAGAGACACAGAGTGAGTGGAGGAAGGGCAGAGAGAGGGAGACACAGAATCCAAAGCAGGTTCCAGACTCTGAGCTGTCAGCACAGAGCCTGATGCGGGGCTCGAACTCATGAACATGAGATCATGACCTGAGCCGAAGTCGGATGCTTAACGGACTGAGCCACCAGGTGCCCCTGGATGATTATCTTTTTAACGTCTGTAGACTATACTGTAATACTCCCTTCCTGCCTAATATTGGTAATCTCTGTTTTCTCTCTCTTTGCTCAAGATCAGTCTTATAGTTTATCAATTTTATTAAGCTCTTCAAAGAACCAACTTGTAGCTTTGCTGATTTTCTCTATTTGCCCTTTATTTGATTTCTGCTAAGTGAGCAGAAATCTACCATTTCCTTCTTCCATTTTCTTTGGGTTGAACTTGTTCTTACGTAGATTCAGACGGAGGAAAGAGCTCATTGATTTCATACCTTTCTTCTCCTCTAACACAGTCCTAGAAAGCGATACGTTTCCTTCAAAAACTAAAATATATGCGCCTCATAAATTCTGTTACGTTCTTCCTTTACTCAGTTCAAAATATTTTCCCATTTCCCCACGATTTCTTCTTGGACTCACGGTTAGTTAGTGATGTGTTGTTTAATTTCCTGCTCGTTGAGGATTTTCTAGATATCTTGCTGTGCATTCCTAGGTTAATGCCATAGTAGTCAGTGGGCACATATATACTCTATACATTTCAGTCATTTTCAGCCCACTGAGACGTATTTTTATGCCCCCGCATGTGGTCTATCTCGGTGAATGTCCCACACGCACTTGAGAAGAACGTGTATTCTATTTGTCGGTTATACTGTTGAAGGCATGACAGTCAGGTCGAGGGGGCTGGTGGTGTGTAGATGTTCCAAATCGTTACGGGGTTTTGTTTGTCCATTTTGGTTTTGGTGTTTTGGTTTATTTGCTCTATCAGTTAGTGAGAGAGGAGAGTTCAAAGTCTCCAGCCGTGATGGCGAATCTGAACAGAGCTCCCTCTAGTTCTACAGGATTTTGCTTCAGGTGTGTCACTGGGTACTGTGCGCAGAAGAGGTGGCGCCGGCCCTCGGCTGGGGCTTCCCAGGACCCCCCCTCACCCCGACAACGGATACTGTGCCCGCTCTGTACCAAGTGGCGTCTGAGGAACACGGGCTTTCCCACTGGGCGTCTGTAATCTGGGAACGTGCTGGGCACAGGAGGCCCACTCGCCCAGTCCCTGGGACACCCGGAGCCACCGGCAAGCTTCCTTGGCTGGGGACATCCCACACGTGTTGTCACGGCTCGCTGCTGGGAGAACTGGATGCATCCTGTGGGGCTCCTACGCCCCCCATGGCCGATCCTGCTCTGTACCCTTTCGCTGTAGTCAATCCTCCCGGTGAGACGGGTCGTATGCCGAGTCACGGGAGTCCTCCCAACAAAACAGAGCCTGAGGGTGGCCTTCCAGGCCCCAAGAGAGGTGCATACACGCTGAGGGCGGTCATACCTCCTTGGCCGCCATCATCATAATGACACGCTCCTTCAGGGGCGCCTGGGTGGCTCAGGTGAGCTTCCGACTCTGGATATCGGCTCAGGTCATCATCTCGCAGTTTGTGAGTTCGAGCCCCACATCCGGCTCTGTTCTGACAGTGCAGAGCTTCCATGGGAATCTCTCTCTCCCTCTCTCTCTCAAAACAAACAGACTTTAAAAAAAAAAAAATGCCCCTTATCTCTGGTAATACTCCTCACCTTGAAACTGACTTCATCCGACATCAGGACAACACAGACTTCTTACAGGGCTTACGTGGCCCAGCTTCTCTCCATCCTTTGACTTACGGTTCGTGTCTTTCTGATTGAAGTGTGCTTTTTATAAACAGCCTATAATCAGGCCTTAACCCAGAACTTCTAGTACATGACTCTGAATCAGGCATTCCACTTACAGGACTCATTCTATGGACATATGTATACACGAAAAAGGAGCCACATAAATGAGGTGATTCATTATAGCCGTGTCTGTGAGAGCAAACACTGGGGAAAATCTCTATCTGTTCGTCCATAAGGGGCTGAATAAATAAACACAGAATCATCCAAGCCAAGAAATACTGTGTTGTCTTCAGAGAGAATGAAATTCTTCACGTAATGACATGAACATCTGGAAGACCAATCACTAAGAGTTTTTTTTAAAGCAATGATAATGCAAGTATATTTATTTGTTGTATTTACTTCAAATTTCTGGAAACTTATACCGAAAAACAGGTCACATCAGCTGTGTCTGAGGGCGGGACACGGCGGCCTTCAGGACTCTGTGGAACGGTACACTGTCCCGGTGGGCCCCAGGGAGTTCCGCACCAGGAGCCTCACCTTTTCAAACATAAATAAACGTAAATAAATGAAATAAAGTGGGACAATGAATAAAATTTCCTTCATAAAACTCCTGGGAGAGAGGACAGTGCTGTCCACTATGAGCTCCTCAGAGGCAGAGCCCCCTGCGCTGCGTGCCCAGCTCCAAGCCCAGCAGGGTCCCTGGCACTGTGTGCCCAGCTCCGAGCCCAGCAGGGGCCGCCCCCAGCACTGTGTGCCCAGCTCCGAGACCAGCAGGGCTGCCCGGCACTGTGTGTCTAGCTCCACGCCCAGCAGGGACCCCCCCCCGGCACTGTGTGCCCAGCTCCGAGCCCAGCAGGGCCCCTGGCACTGTGTGCCCAGCCCTGAGCCCAGGCGGCCAGCCGCACCGCCGCCTCCTCTTCTGCCGGCCTCGCTTCAGGACAAAGCAGAGGGTACAGGGCAGTGCTGGGCGGGACAGCTGGGGGACAGCGGCTACCATGGTGCTGACACGGTGGCCTGGGGTCACAGCAGGTGCCAGATCAAAGGGCTCAGAGCTGTGGCTGTGAGTGCCCTCATGGCGGTGAGCTCCCACGGCCTGGCACCCGACAACTTGGAGTCCGTGAAGAATCGCTCTGCCTCCTGCAGAGGAGGACCCGGCCTTGTGAGGCCAAACCCTACAGAGTCACATGTTCACGCTGACAGGACTGGATCCTCGCCGTGCACCCCACTGGGCCTCACTAGAACCGTCCTGCCACGTGGGTGCTCTGCCCAGCGTCTCCAGCAGGTTCGTGCCCCTGAGGGACCTGGACGGCCGTGGAGCCACACGGAGCAAGGGCCTGAGCGTGCACACGGCTTCTGCCAGCATGTCCACAGTTCTGCCCCGCAGTTCCGACCGCCAGGCTGCAGGGGGCTGTGCTGAATCGTGCACGAGCCCAGCGCCTGCCAACGACCCGGCTCAAGTCACCCGGGGAAACCAGATCACCGGGGTTATAAAACTGCTCCGCGGAGGGCAGAAGAAACCTCTCCCCGGGGTCAGAAGTGCTGACTGAGTCGCTGAATCATGTCTTCTCTTTGCTGACGAGCCACTTTGCCTCCAGATACTGCCAAAGCCCAAGGTAATGGGTACAGTGGTTAAGACTCACGTAAATAAGTGAAAATCAATATCCCCTCGGCTGAGAGCAGCAGCGACAAACAGTTGACAATAAAGAGCAAATTTCGTTACCTGCTTAATTAGCGGCCCATCGAGCCACTTCAGGATGCACTGAAAGGCGGTCGATTCCTTTAAAGGCTGGCGTGCTCTCTGGGGGTGGGGGGGGACCAGCACGTTTTGGTCAAAAATCCTGCTCCAGTCATTCATTCTGCCCGTCGGAGGGGACTCGGGCCTCTAGGGTTACCTGCATGATTTGTGTTCAAAAAAACAGAGTGTTAAGGGCCACGGTGCGCAGAGCAATCCTGAAAGCCCCCACCTCCCACTGCACCAGCCCCAAAACCCACCCTCTGGCATTCCTCCCTGCGAACCCCAGAGCAGCAGACTGGCCCCCACGCTGCCTTCCCTGGGCTAATGTGCCCATCTTGCTCGGGACCACCTCTCCGTCCTTGCTGTCCTGACCCAGCTACAGCATGCCTATGCTGGCCTCAGCCGGTGACTGGCATAGAGAGAGGCACAGGCAGGGCTGCTCTGTACAGTCGCAGGGGTTGAGCACTGCACAAGAATGCCAGGCCTTGGGGACTAGGAAGCGTGGCCCAGTCAGAGCCAACGAGATGCGAATCTCATAACTTGTGCTGCTTCTGTTGAGAGGAGACTCGTCCCTGCAGCCCTTGGTGCAGAGAGGTCAGCGGTGTGAAGTCCGGGGCCACCAGAGGAGTGGCTTCCACAAGACACTTGGAAAATGCAAGCAGAGTAAAAGGACCACTGGGTCCAGGTGTCATGCTAAGAGATCCAAAGCCACCAAGGACAGCTCTGCTACGTGGACAGTCTCTTGTGGCCAAAGCCGGTCTGGGACAGGTTTTGAGCATTCTGAGCGTCTTCATGACGCGGCGCCACACGGACGTTCTCCGCCTTCCAGGAAGACAGGGATCTGCACCTTCTCCGGCCTCCTTTCAGCCGACACACAACCTTGGCTTTGATAAGAGGCTGAATCCTGTGCACTCAAATGACAAGCAAGATAGGGCTGTGATTCGGTCTCCGAAGGCAGAGGTGCTCTCAGGGTGGTCCCCAAACGCTGTGGTTCCCCGGGGTCGTCAAGGGCCCCACAAGGTCTAAGTTATTTTCACGATAGATGTCACTGGCCTTTTTCTCTGTGTGGACAATTGAGCTGATGGGGCCAAGGCAACAGTGGGCGAGGCTGCAGGGAACTCAGTGCGCCCCCGAGGCAACGGCACCAAACCCTCGGGGCCACGGTGCGCCCTTCACCACCCCCCCAGCGGAAGACGTGGCAGCTTTGCTAACGCTGGGACCAGGCTCGCTTCTTGGCCCTTGAGTCCACGCATCTCTACTCTTTTGTGAGGACGTGGGAAATCCACAAAAAAGTCCTGCTGCAAAATGAAGGGCGAGGTGGGCTCGGGGTCGGCCAGGTGTGGGGGGCTGGGGGGGGTACAGCCGCTTCTGTCACTCGGCAGCGTCGGCTTTACTAGAAGACCGGCTGAGAGACAAACCATGCTTATTCGAGCGTGGGCACCCTGCAGACAGACAAACGCGAACAAAATGTCTGTCGCTTCAAGGAAAACGAACCGGACTTTCAGGCAAAATTCACAGTCGGGGAAATCGGATTCCTCCCCCTGGAGCCCGGCGGCTTCCTGCTCCTTGAAGGCTTTCCTGAGGCGATGGATGGTCACGGCAAGGAGAGGGATCTTTCGGAATCACAGGGCTCCGTGGGCGCTGTCTGGACGAGCGGCCGCCTTGGAGCCAGCGCTCCCTGGCCAGCAGGGCCGGACGCTGCACATGCCTGCGTGCGGAAGAGATCCGTCCCGAGCGCAGGAAGGACCAAAGGACCGTAAGTGCCGGAGGGGGACCCGTTCACTGGCAGGATGTCAAACTCCACTGGCAGCAAACCTTTAAGACACTACCACTCTTTGGGGTCACCTGGCTAAGCATCAGACTTCAGCTCAGGTCATGCTCTTACAGTCTGTGAGTTCAAGCCCCGCGTCGGGCTCTGTGCTGACAGTTCAGAGGCTGGAGCCTGTCTTGGATTCTGTGTCTCCCTCTCTCTCTGCCCCTGCCTTGTTCATGCTCTGTGTCTCTCTCTGTTTCTCAAAAATAGATAAAAATTTTTAAAAATTTAAAAAAAAAAAGAGAAAAGAGACTACCACTCTTTGGTGAAGCACGGAAGGAGACCACGCCCAATTTTACCGAAGAGGCTCCTCCCCTCTCTGATGCCCAGCCTCTTTCAAAGACTTGGACCAAAACAACACAGCTCTCGGGTTAACGACCGCAATGTGCAGGAGGCCCAGCTGCCCAGTGAGCTGGGCCTTAAAGAGACTCACACAAATGCCAAACGACCCCTCTTCCTGCTAAATCTTTTTGTTCTGGAAAACAGTTGGCTTTTGTTAAAAAAAAAAAAAAACACTTTAGGCTGACACGGAACAGGCCCGTCGCTATCTTTAAATGAACAACAACATCGCGGACACTTCTCAGTTTCCATTCCTCATGCGGTAAATCCTGGTAGATATCAAGCTCTTTGGAGTCCCCAACGATTCTGTAAAACCGGAAGGGCTGTTCCAAGGGGACCCAAGGGGACCCAAAGGGACGAGGGCTTTCGCGCAGCATGTCCGCGGTGCGGGGAGCGGAGCCCACGCAGCCCAGACGTGACCGGCCTGAGACACTCTCCCACATGCAGTGGGCCCGGGCACAGAGCCCTGCCCTCCCCGCCACGGGAGGGCCCCCCACCCCGCAGCCCGACATCCACCGCAGCATCCAGCTCTGGGCTGTCCCCGTGTGAGCAACACAGCACACACGCACTGGGGTTTCTGTCCCGCGTTACTGTGGGCTGCACGACATCCCGTTTGAAGGAACGAGCCTCCCACCCCCACGTGGGGAAGGCCGCCCACGATTACGGGCCCAGCACCGGAGGGATGCGCTCACGGGTGAACATGTGACCCACAGTGTGCAAACCATCACCTTCCCCGGGGCTCCGGCCGCAGTTCCCTGCTGAGAGGCTGTCTCTGTTCGCAGGGCAGGGGCTGCCCAGGCCAGCCTGGGGCTCCAGGGGCCACCTGCCACCCCAGGGAGAGCCCGCTGTCAAGGCCAGCCCAGAGGAGATCGGTGGAGATGGGGGTGGGGACGAGCCAGACCTCCAGGTGGAGACAGCCTGATGGAAGGCGCCCCACTCCCACTGGAGCCCAGGTGCCAGGAAAAGCCCTCGAAGGCTTTCTGTGCTAAATAATCCCCCCCAAAGATGCCCCTGTCCTGTGAATGTGTGACTTCACAGGGCTAAGGGGCTTTGGGGCGTGATTCGTTACACCAAGGACCCTCAGTGGGGAAAGTACCTGGATTCCACAGGTGGGCCTGGTGAGGGTCTCGGGGCAGAGGAAAGCTCACGGGCCCACCAAGCAGGGAGGTGTGAATAGAGGACGGGGCCACAAGCCAAGGAGCTCGGATGCCTCTAGAGACTAGAAAAGGGGAGGAAAGAGATTCTCCCCCCGGAGCCTTCGGGAGGAACACAGCCCTGCCCACACCTCAACCTTGGCCCAGTGACACAAACTTTGGACTTCTGACCCCCAGAACGGAAAGAGGAGACCTCTGTCATCCTGAGCCACCCAGCACGTGGCACCGTTACGAAAGCCACAGGACACTCACACGGGTGTGCACCGCTCGCCAGCCGCAGAGGCCTGACACCCAGCAGGAGCGCCACCTGCCCAGGAGAGCTTCTGGAAGGCTTCCGGGGCCAGCTGCTGGGCTTCCCACGGGCACAGCGGCCACCTGCATACGGGACCCATTTGCCTGTGTCCTTGGGACCTGGCTCACCACCAAAACTCCATAAACTTTCATGAAATCAAATTGAGGTCTCAATAAAGTTGACTCCCAAGCTTTTTTTTTTTAAGGGAAAATGTTTCCCCGTGGACTTCCGTTATTAAACTGGGACAGTAATTCAGAGTGAGCGCTGCACCCGCCTGAAGCTGGCAGTGTAGGAAGGCCTTCCCGCCTCAGGCAAAGCATCGCCCTGAGGGGCCTCCGCAGGCTGCCCGGGTGTCTCCCCAGCTCTGGAGCTGTGCCCCCCACCCCCACCCGCAGGCTGTTGCAGACTCTGCTCACTTGCCCCAGATTCCTGACCGGGCACCTCCGTCCCCTCCCACCAGCTACAGCGCTTGGCAGGGCAGGTGCCGAGGATGGCCTGCGCTCTGGCCCACCTGGCAGGGAACGGGCAGCATCACATCCATGGGGGCGGGGGGGGGGGGGGCCGGGCTGTACCAGTAGGACCCATGCTGGGAAGAAAGGCCCCCGCTCTGAAAGGAACAGCCACCCAACCAAAACAGTGAGCTGGGCAGGTGAAGGTAGGCAGGCCGAGTGGGTGGTGGAGGAAGAGAGGACGCCAAAGACCCAGGCTCCTGGGAATGGGCACCAGGCAGGCACAGGACTCTGTCATTCCTCCTAGCCCCCCACCCAACAGCTGCCACCTGACCCTCCCCTGCTCCACCACCCCTCTGCCCACCCAGACACCATGCCCTCTCTGCTGCCCTCAACACGCGCACGTGCCCACGTGCGCACACACACGGCCCCTGGAAAACCCCATGCATCCTCAAGGTGAGCCCCAGCCCCCACCAGTTGGTCCCCCACAAGGGAGGCTGTCCCCAGGCTCCTGGAGGCTCCCTGTCTCTGTTGCCCTACAAGACCGATCTCAGTGAGGTCAGGGCTAGGTCCTCAGTGAGGATCTTGCCGATGATGAAGCATGAGTAGATTGTGCTGTGCAGGAATCCAGACGGCCGGAGGGGAGACAGAAGGACCTCTGGGGCCAGAGGGGCAATGGCGAGCAAACCGCGAGGGCTCCGCGCTTTGAGCCCATGGAGAGGGCGCTCTGGGGGGGGAAACCACGCAAGAAACTGCACCAGCTTTCACGAGTCTCCGCTGTGAGCTGGGTCCTCCCGAGCCTTTCCACGTGTGCCATTCCAGCAACTGTGTAGATAAACATCACAGACGAAGACAGCGAGATTCAGGGTAGGGGCCCAGGCGAAAGTCACACAGCTGGTGACCACCACAATGTGTAGAAACACACCTATTCCGTTCCAGTGTGTGCGACGGTCAAGACCACCAAATACCTGTCGTTAAGACTCTAAAAGCCCGGGGCGCCCAGGGGGCTCAGTCGGTAGAGCGTCTGACTCTTAACTTCAGCTCAGGTCATGACCTCACAGTTGGTAAGTTCGAACCCCATGTCCGGGCGCTGACTGCATGGAGCCTGCTTGGGATTCTCTCCCTCCCCCCCCCCCCTCTCTCTCTCTCTCTCTCTCTCTCTCTCAAAAATAAACTTAAAAAGAATCTGAAAATTTAGCAGGAGAAGGACCAGGGAACAAGTGCGAGCAGCACATAGGAGCTGAGCCTATCCCAGTCTCTTTTTTGGGGGGAGGGGGCAGAAAGAAGAGGGGGCTTGGCCGCTGAACAGGTAAGCTGGGGTGAAGTCTCACAGCGGTTCGCCAGAGAAAGACAAGGGCAGGAGCCACGAGGAGCTGGGCGGGAAGAGGGAAGCTTCTTTCCAAGAAGTGAACACGATCTGGAGTGCCTGAGCCCAAAAAAGCTTTGGGAAGCTCTTCTGGGAGGAAGTGGGGTCAGTTAAGCACCGCCTAGAATTTGCCTTCAAGTAATCTTTGCATACCTACCACGTGCCAGGGCCTGGAGAAACCGCCCTGAACATGGCAGACAAGCTCCCTGCCCTCGCAGGAAGGATCTGGCGTGAGGCAGAGGGGAGAGAAGTTGGCACACCACGAAGACACGGTGTGATCTATGGAAACGACAGAGGTGTGGAGGGTGCAGCCAGCTGGGATGGGGACTCGGTTGGAAGTGGAGCCGACCGTCCACAATCACAGGACACACGCAACCCTGAGACCGAACCGCTCTCAGGAGCGGGTCTGAGAGTGCAGCCTTCCAGGGAGGCAGGCGGTGGAGGCAGGCGGTGGAGACAATGTGGGGCCCCTGACTGAGAAGGCGCCTTAGGAGAGCAAGCATTCGGGCTGCGGGAAGGGCCCAGGTGGCCAGCTCTCGAGCCGGTCAGGAAGGCGGCGAGATGGACAGCGGAAGGGAAGGCGGGAGCGGCTCCGGGGTCGGCCAGAGGCAGGCAGGACCAGCAGGGCAGACAGACCTTCCTGCAAGAGCCAGAGTCTCGCCATCTCCGCCGGGCGGCGGCTCTGGGATGCGCCAGCAGGGGACGGCCCTTCGCTGGCGAGGAGGACCGGCCCGGGAACAAACACCGTGCAGGGGTTCCCCGCTGCAGTGAAGCCGGGAGAGGGCGGCGGGACGCCCAGTGCGGTGGGCCAACGTCAGGGTCTCGGCACCGCGCTCGTCTTAAGCCAAGAGGCTGCGAGGGACGCAGGGTCAAGGGCAGAGGGCGCGCAGGGTGAGCCCCCAAGAGCCCCACTGGAACCCCGGGCCGCACCGAGGGTCAAGAAGGGGCAGCATGCCACTGACGCAGGCACCCTGTCCCCGCGGAGGGACGCACGGAACACCCTTGGCCCAGGCCCCAACCCGCTCGGCCGCCAGCAGCGCCCCGGGTCTCGTCCAGCCTCCCCCGCGGCGCCAGCCAGCGTGGTTCCGCCCGCCGCGGGCTGCGTTACCTAGGAGACGGGCCCGCCGCGGCCAGCCCGGCGCGCCGAGGCCCAAGCTGTCGAGGACGTGCCCCCACGACGGACCCAGAGCCCCGCCGGTGCCCTCCGGAGCCCTCGGGGCCCGCCGGAGCCCCAGGCCAGGGGCACAGAAAACCGGCCCAGGGTCGCCGGGTCCGCCGCCACCTCGGGAGGAGCCTCGGCAGGCGGCGCGCCGCGCACTCGCGCCTGGAGCCCGCCCAGCGTCAGCATTGCTGGCAGGCCCGAGGGACCAATCAGAGCCCAAGTCAAGAGGCTCCGCCCTGGTAGTGCCAGCCAATAGGCGCGGCGGCGGGCCCATCCTGATTTGCATGGTCGACGACACTTCAGCCAATTGGAATGTGACTGGCGTGAAGGCCAACCAATGATAAGCCAGAAGAGGCGTGGCCCAGGGCGTCCCACGAGGTGAAGATGCTGCGGGCGGAACCTGGCCGAGCAAGCGGGATTCGGGGGCGCTAAAGTCGCCGGGGCAGGGCGGGAAGGAAGATCCGGAGCGGGGCACAGGATTCGGAGCTGGAGCCCCCAGGTGAGTGCAGGGGGACCCCGGCGGGCCGCGCTGGCCACCGCCGTGCGCCGGGAAAGCAGCGGCGGGCACCCGCGAGGCCCGCGCTGATTCTCCATCTCCTCTTCCACAGCGCGTCCCCGCGCCCGCCTCCGTCCTCACCTCCTCTCCAGCCGGCTCACCTCCTTCTCCATCATCTCCCTTCCCCCATCCCGCCCGACCTTTCAGCTCCCATCCCCGACCCCTGCCCCAAACTTCATCCCTCCCCTCGTCCGGGTGCCCTCCTCCCATCTC